>VYZP01077477.1:6679-23572 GCA_013400635.1 Hypocryptadius cinnamomeus | reverse complement strand
CCCAGAATGAGGATCTCTTTATTCCCTTTGCTTTCTGTGTGCAACTTGCGGTAATACGGTCCTATGAGATAAGTCTTTATAACAAGACATAGAAGAAAAACAGCAGCCAGAGAAAACAGAATTTGGCCAATCAGTATCAGTATTCTCAAAATTTCCTTGAAAATGCTGAAAGAGAAGAACAAACAAAAAGTTTCTTGCAAGTCTCTCATACTTCCCAACCAGTTCCCCGCAAATGAAAATACCTAATTTCATAAATGCTCAGATCAGGAAGGTATTTAGATACATTAGTAAACAAGATTAAGACTAAATCTGCAGAGTGACCAGAAACCTCTTTTACAGTCTAGAATTTACTTCCATGTTGACTCAGAAAGATTTTCATTGACTAATCTTCAAGGTAAGCCATTAGGCACAATAATACTATCACTTAGTCTTTGACAAAAATGTGCCCTGCAGGAATAAAGTAGAGTGAAGAAATTAACTTATTTTTTTACAGTAACAAACTTTTCACTCAAAATTTTAATTACCACACAGGATCAAAGCAGCTATAGCAAAGAGATTATTTTCATACAACAACTTTCAGATAACTACTACAGGTTTGTACTTCACGACAAGCAGGAACAGTAAAGGAAATCTCACTGAACAGAGTGCCTGTTTTCCATAGAACTGACATTAACTGCAGTGCTTTCACATTCATATTGGCAATCTACATACTAATTGCAAGGGGTAGAAGGAAGATCCATACAATGATTTTTTTTACCTGGAATATGTGCTCACTCCTGCTTGAATAAGTGTAGGCATGACAGCTATAAATAAACCAAGCTGCACATCCTGCATCACCAACATGCCAAGCAGTACGCTGCTGTAGTCAATATCCCCTGTACACCAGCAAAGTGGTCATGGAAACAGTCATCAAAAACTATGAATGCTTGCAAATGCTCAGAAATCTAGAAAAGACTTAATCAAATGGAAGCCAAATATAGCTCTTAATAGGCTGAAGGTCATTCAAAGCAGTTTACGAATTTTTTTCCCCATTAGTAGGTAAATTAAAATGTATCTATAAAGACATTAAAATACAAACAAAGTATTAATATGAAATTTCTGTTACACAATAAAAACATAGACTTTGCTTAGCAGTTAAGCACTAGTTACACATTGAGTGAAATTCCTCTACTGAGAGTATACAGGCTTTATTCTGAAGACACACATTTGAGCCAGCATATGTAAAATATACACCTTGAATTCTGACATTAGAATGAATATTCTAGAGGGTGAGGAGTACTTTAACACAATTTGTATGAGGGAGATTTAAGTGGAAGAAAGCACGATGTCAAAAATTTCAAAAGGAAACATTTAGAAGTATTTGAGAAGCTAGAAACACGGCCCTTGAAGGTCCCTATTTGAAGAGCTGTTAGCTATGAAAGACCATCAGAACTGGTTTCTGTTTCCTGAAGAAGGATGTGAATTTTTTAAATTAATCTTTCTGCCCTGATGACAGGTAGCAGTAGGCTAATCTGGTAACCTCTTAAAAAGTTCAACGATTCCAGACACTCAGTAAAGTCAGTTCTCAATGGAGAGTACTACAATGGTTGTACTACACTGTCCTTGCCCAAAGAGGACTGGCTATGTACAAATCAAGTACACTTCCTAGCAAGAATACACACAACACTGGCCAGTGTTAAATAAGGACGATTTTTTGTAAACCAGGCTTAAGAGTGGGTTTTGTTTTGGTTTTTTAACTAGCTTCTCTTGTAGTATTACAAAGTCAAGTTCTTTCAAATTTTATTAGATACTACAGTAGTCCATATTTAAAGTCATATTTACCTTCTTTATCTCCTCGAACACTACCTGCAAGAAATCTGGACACCAGTGGTGTGCTTGACAAAGACAAACAAGTGGAAATGAAGACACTCTGTGTTGGTCTAATTTGGAGCAAGTGCCCCCATAGTAAACCAAAGGCAATCATCAGAACTGTCATGTAGCAGGGTCCTTGCAAAGATATTTTCCATACCTTGGGAAGAAAACAAGTTCTTATGACACTTTTTTCACTGCTAAGTTACAACGTTTTTCATTGCAAATAAGCAGTTTAAGATGTGTGATTTGGGGCTGTAGTACTGGGGCACAGAGTAATGGACTGTCACGCTATATCACCTAAAACTCCAAACTTACTACAAAAGACTCCCTGCCAGAAACCAGATGAATTTCCCAAAGCTCAAGGAGAAACTAAGGGCCAAATGGTCCAGTACGTGTTGAAATACATTAAAATTATCAAATGAAAGACCAGTTTTATTTGATGTGATTTTAAGATGAGGAAAAAATGGATGCGGCAAAGGCAGTCACCAATACCAGTAACCCGCTCGCTCCAAACTAGTGCAGAAGCAAATGTGAAGCAGCAATTTACCTACTACAGTTTAGGAACCCTTGAATTACTGATTTTTATCTTGGACTTTAGATGGACTAGAAATAGCAGATTAAGCTAAATGGTCATAAATTGTAACATATTTCAATTAAAGCTTCTCTAGGATCATAAACTCACAATCATCAGCTTAGGAACAAATCACACAGTGCAATTCTTCACATATTTGTAGCCATATTTTCCACTATTAAAATTCTAGCTGGTTTATAACTTTTTCTTTTTAAATTAGGACCAAAAGAAACTTGTAGTTTTTGCTGAATTCTGGTGGCCACACAATTTAATATTCCAGATTGTGTCAACATACTTGCTTAATCAGTTTATTAGCCAGTAGACTATGTATTATCAATTCAGTATGGAGTACTTAAATGTTCAGATTTTTTTTATAACAGGAATGGCAAACATCACTGACACTCCGTAGCAGCAACTGCACATTACTGCATGTTAAAATAAAGCAGAGATGGACTGTCAAACTGTGAGAGATCTTTCTAGTAATCAAACTATTTTACTACAATAGGGAGTAAATGTAGTTTTCTTTGAGACACTGAATAAATAATGCATTCTGTTCTTTCCCAAGTGCAGAAGCAAATGTCATATTTGTCTTTTCAAAAATGTACAAAGCTACACCAGTGTATTGTAGGAAGTGTGTAAAAACCTAAAATATAACTGAAATCTGCAGCTTCAGTAATTAGCAATTAAATCCTTTAACATAGAGCTATCATAAAAAAATACCTTTCTTAATCTTTCAGGAGAAAATTCCAGACCAACTAGAAAGAGAGTGAAGAATACACCAAACTCTCCTAATGTCTCCACCTGTACAATAGACTTCAGGAAAAAAAAGAAAAAAAAAAATCAGTGCACAGCAGTTGACTTATAATACAAAATTATGAGTACACTACAAAACAAATTGATTCTCATTATGTTTCCACAGGTAGTTCACTTGCTGTTTATATGACACCAGAAGTTCCCAGAGCACTGCTGGAGTGCAATTATCTTTCCCATCACCTGGCTGATACTAGGCAGTAATTTGGTGGGAGAGTGCTGGTCACCCAACGTGCACACGTGCATTGATCTTGGTAAGTGTTGAGGAACACATCTGATCCAGGCAGCTTGGCTGGCAAGCTGCAGATTGAGATGGAGACTGAACTCTCCATCTGGGAGCCTGCAACAAGGGTCAGTGAACTACCAACCTTTGGGATAACCAAGGGCACGAAGGTGAAGAAGGCAGAGAGCCTTGTGAACGGTCAGACTGGAAAGTTTCCTTAACAGTAAGATTACTTGCTGGTTGAAAAAAAATAGGCTATGTTTTATGCATGTACTCTTAAATCTCCAAGGCTTGCATTCCACAAGCTACTTCTTCCTAGTTATTTTATTGGTCTATTGGTATAATCTTTCTGCTAGACTGTGGCTGCTGTGGTTCTCCATCCTACAGGCTCCAAAAATCCATCTCAGACCAGCACAATTACCAGCCTTTGTGCTACAGACAGAAGGATCTAACACCAAGAAAAGTGGTCTTCCTCATCACAACAGAAAAATGGGAATACTCCTGGCTGGCAGCTGATGCACCCTCAGGGCTCTCAGGCCAGTTCTGTTCAATAGATACATGTATGTATCAATGAGGAAATTATTCAAAATGCTGGATTCTGATCCCCCTGGATGGTGCATGGTGTAATGCCAGGCACAAGTATGGATTAGGAGAGGAGTGGCTGAAGAGCAGCCCTGCAGAGAGGGATCTGGGGATGCTGGTGGACAGCAGGCTCAACGTGAGACACCAGAGGGCAAACCCCATCCTGGGGTGCATCAAACACAGCATCACAGTCACTCAAAATTATCCTGCTGTATTCAGTGTTGGTGTGGTCTCAGGCCTCACAGGCCTGACCTGGAGCACTGTGTGCAATTCTGGGCCCCAATATGGAAGGAGGACTTGAATGCCCTTGAATGCATCCAGAAGAAGACAAAGCTGGTGGAAGGCTGGAAGGAATGTCCTGTGAGGAAGGAACAGCTAAGGACTCTGGGTTTGCCTAGCTTGGAGAAAAGCAGGATGAGGGGCAAGCTCATCATTCTCTACAGCTTCCTGAGGAGAGGAAGTGGACAGGGAGGTGCTGAGCTCTTCTCACTGGTATGCACTGACAGGATGAGTGGAAATGGTTCAAAGCTGCCTCAGGAGAGGTTCAGACTGGACATTAGGAGACATCTCTTTTCTGAGAGGGTGGTAATACTCTGGAACATGCTTCCTAAAGAGCTGATTGATGCCCCAAGCTTGTCAGTGTTTAAGAGGCATTTGGACAACGCCCTTAACAATATGCTTTAACTTTTGGTGAGGCCTGAAGTGTTCAGGCAGTTGACTGGAATAGTCAATTCTATTCTAAAATCCTAGTATTTCTTTTCTATGTATTTATGGGCCAGAGCAGAAGAAAAGAAGGTTTATCATCAATTACAGAAGTGGGGATGGAAACCATCTTTGCTGCCAGATTAGAATCTGCCTGCCTTCTCAGTTTCTCAGACATTCAACTTTTTTAGGAAATGGAGAAGAGACCCAGTCAACAAGAGTCTTATCCAGATGAATAATGTTTAATCACAGCTCCACAAGAAAAAGGCAAGTCACTTAAACTGTCCTTAAGAAACTTCTTTCATATATTTCTGACCACATCATCTTCGTCAGTGTAAGTGTCCTGAAAATTTCTTGTTGGGTCTCTTTCTCATGTCAAGCTTACAATCTTGTTTCGCAGTCTAAGTGATCAAACTTTCCAGACATTCTCAACCCAGGAATTACATACAAGACAGAGGTTGAAATTAAATAATCTCTTCCAATACAAGATCAACAAAATCCTACAATTCCTACTCATCCCTACTTTTCAGCTCAACAGTCATTCTCAACAGAAGCCCATGGAGGAGCAGATGTTGCAAAGACAGTAAGTTCCAAGTGGTTTCATGCATATCAGTGTAATAGACACATGCAACTTAAGCAGACATTAGTGTGCAGCCCTAGCATGTGTTCTGTTTTGCCTGCTGGCTAAACAATCTGTTAATGCACACCAGAGCACTGAATCAAAACATGGCCAGCCAACCACAGCTCACGCTTTCACAGGAGCCACTAATCAGGGTACACGTGATGGAGCTAAAAAGGTTCAAAAGACCTCAGGAATGTGGGCAGGGTACTAGGAAAGGAATAGGGGGACCAGGGTGGATGAAAGCACTACAGAGGTGCAAAATAACTCTCTACAAAGCCAAGCTATGTTCTTTGAGGAACTATTTATTTTAAATGCTTCCTCCACTGTCAAAACTGAAACTTTTTGCAAGTTTCCATATATTTTATGTCATTTAAATAATTTGGCTCCCAATTGTGATGCTTTACTTTATGATTAAAATCAAAAAGAAAGAAAAAAATAACCACCTGACATAAAACTTCCACAACACAAAACCGTCAGTTTTCACTTTCAACAATTGTCATAATTTTATAGGAGAAAAAAAGATTGAAAACAAAATTATTCAAAGACATAAAATTTGAAGCTCTCCTCTTGTACAGGTTCAGGTTTGGAGATATTTTTTTTTTAATACATTTGAGGCTGGCAATACCATATCCTTTTAAAACTTACAATGAATTAAATCAGCCAAGAACTAACTTGCACACTTACCTTGATACTATTTAGTCCTGAGGGTCCTAAGAGTACTCCACAGATGATATATCCAAACATGGTTGGCAATCCTATTGTTGTGCACAGCCAGCCACACGGCAAAGACAACATTCCTATCGTTACAATATCCTAAATACATAACATTTACAAAGGCATTAATATAAAGGACACATAAATTTAGGATGAAATTGAAGACTATTATCTTTCAAAAGATAAATAGCACTGTAAAATTAAATGTAGACTACTTCACTTGAAAAGAAAACAAAACTTCTGTAAAATAATCTCAATGCTGTTGCAGGTGTAAGCACAGCAGTTTTTCAGATGAAGCAGATGAGGTACCGACTTTAAGTAACTGGGAGACTTTAAGTCAATTTATAAATATTTTAAATATATTATAGAAAGTAGGCAATTTCCTGGGTGGAATGACACCTTGCACTAAAACCTGGTGAAACAGAACTGTTTTGAGTTTTATAATTGAAACAAAAATCCCAATCCCACTACTCTATATAAAGCACAAATACAATCAAACCTCTACCATGTTTATGTATTTTTCAGCATCCCTTTTTTCATCACAAGGCACAACCACATAATTTCTCTCTACTGACAACATGCAAGTGGCTTATTAAGCACAGCAGTAGCTTTAACACTTTGTAGTCTGAGAGAAGGGACAGTGCCCCAGAGGTGCAACAAGAGAAGCCAAATAAAAACAGAGAGTGGCATCATGATCAGTCTTGTGAAGACAAACAAAAAGCAGGGAAGACATGGCTGAATCACCATAGATGGGGGAGTCATGAATGCTGGGGTAACTTCAGACAAATGCTGAAACTATACTCACTCCAACCAAGTAGCACTGACATGCAAACTTGTGAGACTAAATCCAAAAGTGAATGACAAGAATGTCTCTAAAATTATTACCTTTATGAAATGATGATCAGCACGAGGAATGGTTGAGTCTCTGGGTTTAGTAAGGATATACTGATTGTTTTGAGAATCAATAAGCATACTAAGTCCTAAGTCATCTTCTACTTCTCTTTTTGAAGCATTTCTTTTGGAGTTGGCTTCATCTTCTTCCACCCTTAAAACAGCTTCAAAGTTTACACCTCTTACCTTTTTAAAAAAAGAAAACAAATAATCAAACAAAAAAAAGGGGAGTCAATTAAGCACATCATAATAACAGAAGGACTATTAGCTGTGCTTGAAGTTTCTACAGAACTTGTTGACACCAACTAAAAATACTGCAGGTTTCTTCTCTAAAAATCATTCAATTTCTTTATCAAGTGATGCCTCTAAAAGTAATATTTTCTTACCTTGAACAAAACCAATTGGAGATTACAAAGTGATATTCAGTTCACAAAAACCTGAACTAAAGACTGCATTCCAAGTTAAGAAAAGGTCACTATCCCATAAATTTGAAGGAGCTATTGTAAGAACTGTTTCTACCTAGTTATTTTCAGGATTTTAATTCTCAGAACAGCAATTCTTGAACACAAGTTGTAGTGCATATTTTTTTTATTTTTACCTGCTACACTTCACTATTTGGCTATATTTTAACAGAAGCTTGTGTCTTTATCTGAATATTGATGACTGTATTAAAGCTTCTCTATTCTAAAATTCCACTGTTTTAGTTTTAAAAAAAATGTTCCTTGCAATGATGGAGAAGCACATAGACCTCGAGGCTGCACTTCATGATTCCTTTCACGAATGAAGCCACAAGAGCAGGGAGATGCCGGGAGAACAAGGCGGCTCCAGGTGCCGCAGAGCGCCCGCTCGGGCTCCGGCGGGGCCGCTCTTCCCCGGCGGGACAGGAGAGGGCGCTCCCGCCGCCCGGCCCGGCCCGGCCCGGCCCGGCGCGGCTCCCACGGGCACAACCGCTCGCATCTGCTGCACACGAAATAAAAAAGCTGCTTCCACTTTCTCTAGGTGCCAGCTCAACTACAAAAAAAAAAAAACAAACAAAACCACACAGGGCTTGGCTCTCTGCTGCAGAGGAAACTGGTTTTGCCTCCTCAGCAGAACTCAAGAGCTATGCTCACCTCGGGAGTCAACCTGGAAATCAATAAAAACCTCCCAAGAGCAGAAGCCAAATAAATTGTAACCCGTGTTTATACAAACAGGGCCAAATTAGGGAGCCTATTTCAGGATGGAAAAATGGGACACTAGAATAAACTGAAGTATTCCTGGCTCTAGAGATGCATAGCCTTACCTGAAGGATACTTGTCCCATCATGCAACATAAAAACAAGGATCAGTGTAGGTAGGCCAAGGTACAAAACACAGAGGAAGTCAGACATGGAAGAATGTAACATCACAAACACATTTCAGGTCTTTCCTTTGAAAAATATATCTTTTCCCAGACTGTGAAAACCAACTGCAAGGATTCTTGCTCTCCTGTAACTTTCTCAAGAAAATTAAGTAGTGGAGACAATGCTGAACACGGTAACGCCATATCCTGCCAAGTCCCACCATCACAGTCCCCACACCACAGAGATGCCATGTCCATCACGGGCTGTATCACTCAGATGTACTACACCTGGGCCTGTCCAAAGTGGCAGCTGCAGGGAACACTTTCAAATCAAAACCACAGAAATCACTAGCAAAAAGTAGTAATTACTCCTGTTTGCTCGCTCTTTAACAATCACTAAAATCCTAACAACTATATAACACAAGAGAAACACACAGGGCAAACATCAACTATAAATAAATGCACTCCAATGAAATGACTGAGTCTAAAGCATCACTTACAGATTTGTTGTCATCAAAGGCATGCTCTTCTATTTCCTCTTCCAATCTATCAGCTGCCTTCCTGACATCTTCCAAAATTTCATCAAGCATCGACAGGCTTTTGTTTTGGTGCTGCATGTTCTTAAGGGCTTCAACCTGGTGTTTCTCTGCTGCTAAGAGTTCAACATATTCCATTTCTTCCTGTTGAATTTTACAACACACAGATAAAGTGTTGGCAGGCCTTTGAGCAGAAAAAACATTTGACATAAATGTGTGCTTCTTTTGACACAAAACATTTTATCAGTGGAATTGCAAAAGCAATATAGATGTCATGAAGACATTTAAAGATTGCTTTTTCTTGTGCCAATTTTCATTGGGTAAGTGGGCAAGAAAACAAAACAACCAAACAAAATATCCACCAATAGCCTTTTCTATTACATTAAACAGCAGACCTGCCCCAAGGTTATGATCCAGAAAATACAAGAAAATATTTACTTTGAGAAACTCTAGGAAACATTTCAGAGCCAAATAAAGTTTAGAACTTTGTGCTTTTGAAGGGAAGCATAATAACTTGAAAGCACAGCCATACTATCTAAAACAAACAAACAAATTAGATGTAAAGCACAATGAATCTTAACTTTATAAGCCCTTTTATAAACATAGGAAGAGGTCTGTTTATGGTTTTCAAAAATTACAGTAACTGTGGAAACAGGAAGAAAAAAAGAGCTGGGGTAGAGATGAGCAGCCAATCACTCTAGTCAAGCTTCCTGTTCATGTTTCCCAAAAAACACTTTTCCTATCAGAATTAAAATACGTGACTTTTCCCCCTATTTCAGTTTGGGCCTCTTATCAACCTGCACTGACAACTTCTGAAATTACTAGGTTTCTGAAGTAAAAAGAGAAAATATGCTGATATGGTTTGATACGGTATGAAAATATTTCAGGAATTTCCCTGATAAAGTTATGATGTTTCAGGTTCAAAAAGAGAACTAAAAAAGCTTAATTTACTAACAACTGGGCCTAACAGCTTTTACATAGTTACCATGATAGTAACCAAACAGAATACTTTGTGTATTGACAGAACAACTTGAGGGTTTTGGGGAAAAAAGGTTCTTTCCTTTACATGCCTCTACTCTTCAAAGATCGTTGAAAGAATAGCTATAAGGAAACACACACAAGGACAGCTTTCCTTCCTTTCAGTTAGATTCAGGATGCTGAGAATACCTGGATAAGAGAGACCCTTCTTCTGCTCTTTTCAAGAGCCATTATTATTAAAAAGGAAAAAAAAAGAAAGAAAAAGGAAAAAAAATGCAAGCAATCTATTAATCTGATTCAATTCCCAGAAAACACAAGTTGCTGTCTCCAGATGCCCTGCCCCTGCCACACCCAGTTACCCAGTTAGAAAACAGAGAACATAGATCTCCCATAGGTTGTTTGTTTTATCTGCCTACCCTCCATAGATATCTTCAATAACCTGAGCTTATTAAATCCTAAACGCCTATGCTTAAATAACTGGAGTCTCTCCTCCTCCACACATTTGCAGATGGACATTTTCCCCTTGGAACCCGCAAGAACATGCACATAATTCAGTCAATTCCTTGATGCCAAGAGAAGAATATGTTCAGTACAACCAGTAACTGCAGCTAAACCCTTTTAAAATCCTGACAGTCGGATGAATGCCTCTGACTGTGAGGAAACCACAGTACTGGTGTCTGCTGGTGTTTAGAACTATCATAGTTACACCCTCATGGTGAAAGTTACCCAGAGCCCAAAATAACTGGAGCTGGGAAGAATGTAACTATTAATGTGTTTGGCCCAATGTCAACCATCAGTTCTTATGCAACACATAAGTAGGAGACACAGTCATTCTCATACAGCCTCAAGGAAAAACATTTCCTATCTGTTGCTCTCTGCTAGCAGACATAGCTCGAAAGATGTAAGAAACAGCCCCCATATGAGCTGCAGATTCTCTGCTAATTCAGCAACAACTTAGAACACAAAGTGAAATTGATAATGGTTAGATTCTTTCCCCTCAAAAACAGAAGAGGTTTTGGGTGCAAGCAGCCCATCTCAGTCCTTTCCATTGGCCAAGACAAACAGGCTGAACAGAGCTATAGGCCAACAACATAAAAAATAATCTCTAATTTAAAAGAAGTTAACTTTCCCAAGATAGCAAGGTAGAAAAGCTTTGAAAAAATAAGAGTTTAGCTTCAAGTTCCTTCAATTAATGAGGATTAAGGCTTTTGTAGTCTATTAAAGTGGCATCTGTTTCCACCAATAGACAAATGTGATAGCAGTAGACTGGGACAACCACAGGCAATGGTGTCCACAAAAAGCACGAGTTAATTCAAACAACCTGCTACATGCTAAGCAGAAATGCATCACAGCACAAACACTGTTCTGCAACTCGGGCTGGGACTGGAGACACTTGAACACGAGGATAACAAGCAACCTCTTAAGCAAAGTAATACAGATAAGGATTGTGTACTTAATAGGAACACCTGAAAACATATGAGCAAAATGAAGATTAAGACTTTGGGGCAATGCTGATTCAGAATGCAGAGTTGCTGTTGCTCTCTACTATGTATTCAGAAACAAAAGCACATGCAGAAGAGCTTGCATCTTTGCAATACTTGCAAGTCATTTTTTTCCACCCATCTCTGATTAGAAGGCATCCAAGATATTAGAAGCTAATTAAGAAGCAGGTAAGATTTTGTTGATTTTTTCCTGAACTTGCAAACAGGATCCTGGAGTAAAAGAAGGCAGAAACCATCTTCAGTGCTTCTTTCTTACTTCCCCCTGCCCCACACTGTGAATGATCCCACCACATCTTTTCACAGCAGCAGAACCAGCAAGAAATGCATCAGACACACATACAAATCCCAGCACTCATGACTTCCAAGCATTTCTACTCAACAGAAATAAAATAAAGGGAAGAGTCCAGCACCCCCTACAGTTATTTGTATTTTCCATTCACTCACTGTTTAAAAAAAATATATGTTCTATGAGTATACCAACAAAATAATCCCTACAGTAAAATGAAACTGGGACAAAGTTGAAACTAATGTGTGCCTTATGAACTAAGAACAAGTCCAAAACAAATGTATCCCATGCAATTTTCATCTTTTTGGGATGCATTTTTCCTTATCTTTTGCTTCCCTTTATACAACAATTATAAGGTTAGGACCACAAATACTCTGTTTAAATAACCACATGCATGGCATAAGAAGGAAGGTGCAAAAGATTGCTCACTCAAGTAAATATTTTGAAAACACAAAAAAAGCCTGCTCGATCCACTTCAGCAAAAGTAAACTTTTGACAGGACACACCTCTAAAACATATCATTGTACACAAAGGCCTCCTTCTAGAAGAAGCACCATTCTCAAGGTCAAGGATAAATTACTTCATTATTTTATAGGAGCATTACCAAGAATTAGGTAAATGGGAAAGAAGGTTCTGGAATGCCTCACTGCTGCTATTTTACAAGCTCTGAGAAAGAAAAAAGGTGGAAAACCAAGTAAAGCTCATGACAATTTCTACAACATTTCTATGCAGCAGAGGCTGCCACTACCATAAAGTATCACTATACAAGTCATATAAAGCAGTTCATTGGAATACTTCTAGATCCAAATTATTCCCTATCCAAATTTGTTGCAATTCACTCTTCATTTCCACTGCACAGAATCACTCCAGTCTGCCAAGTTTACATCCTAATTTCTACTTCCACCAGCCTATCTTGGCACTATTCACTGGACACCTTTACTGCACATAATTTCTTTCCAACTTCACCTGTCAAGGTCTGCACATTTCTTAGCACAAATGCTCTTCAGAGACTCTCACAACTCAAATGCTAAATGCCAATTACATTTTTTTTCCTTCTCTTGCTCCCTTGTGCAAGGGCAGCCTCTTCTTTTGGAAGACAGAAAACAAAGAAAATTCTCAATATATTCCTCCAGTGTTTGAGGAGTAGAGAAAGGAAAAGAGCAATTTAAACACCAAATACATTAAATTGCATTTTCTCTCAATTGGAGACTCAGTACACAGTCTGAGCACTACCAAGTCCAGAAGACAGTGGCAGATTGTGCTCAACCTAATGGGACACGGGAACTCAAACTTTCCATGAAGCATCTGTGTTCAACTGTTACTCATCTGTGTTTTTTCTTGGCAAAGTTATTTCAGCTGAGTCTTTCTTGGAAGCACTGCATTTCAAACCTGCATTTCTTAGGCTAGGAGTGCAATACTGAGTTTAAAAATCTATTCACCTACTGTTTTGCATGTCCATTTTACTCATATCTATACAAACACGGAAATGAAAGGCAGCAAGTCATTCTGTTTTAACTGTGGACTTTGATTGAGCAATTCTCATTTAAAATGGAAAAAAAAAACTTAGCATTTCACCATTTGATGGCATTATTTCCACTCAGCTAATGCCACTGGCTTGTCTAATGCAACTGTGCTATGTGCACTGATTCACTCTTCTTATTCCTCTCCCTTTAACATTTTATTTGCCATAAGTCTTATGATTATGCTTAGCTTTGAGATAAGAACCATTGACTGCTAATAAGTTTTATGCTCTACACCAGAATTACTTGTAAATTTACTAATGAAAACAAATACTTCATTAAACAATAAACACTGCAAGTTTTATGTAGATATCCTTTTTTATTAAAACAGACTGAAACTGTGCCATAATAAAGTTAAAATCACAAGCAGAATATGCATAGTCTAGTAACAAACATGGGGAAACCAACCTTAATTGCAGCTTCTCTCAAGGCCTCCAGTCTCTGTCTACTGCTTTCTTTCATATTTACAACATCTTTGTAGTCACCCTGTAGAGCTCTCTGGAGGCCATGGATTGCCTGAAAGACTGAGTTTTCACTTTCATTTAGCTCCTTTTGGAAAATTTCAAAGGTGTGCACCTGAAAAAGTTTCTCTTCATCAGACAGTCCTGTATCCTTCTCAACTGCTCTTATGGCATTTTTTAGTTTGTTGAGAACAACGTTCTTTTGGCGAAGAAGACCAGACAGTTTTCTGCAGCTCTCCAACACCCACTGCTTCCTCTGAGTGATAACAGCTCCTTTCCCACGGTGCAGCTTTATTGCATGCTTCACTACATCTTCACGCTCCGCCGGGTTTGCTAACGGGCCACAAGGCAGCGAAACCAACGTCCACAGGGAAATAAATCCAGTCGCCTTCATCCTTCACTTTATATTCCTCTTGGGAGAAACTGATAATCCACAGCTGCTCAAAGCTTTCTGCTACATGGTTTCTGCATCTCCAGTATGCACAGCAGGCTGAAAGATAGTACCAATCAGTTATCAAACATGGTAATGTTGGGCCATTAGATCAAAGAAATGTAGAAAATAAATTCAAGACTGCCCCCTGCACCACAAGCTTTAACAGAAGACATATAGTCGTCTTCACTCAACATTTATGAAAACCAAGAAATAGTCCAAGGTTACTGATGGATTTTTGTTTTCCCCTTGACTATTTCCTAGATAACATCTTGCTTTATAAGCAGTGACTGGAAAGCTTAGTCACTTCACATGGTACTTATCTGCACTTCTTACATGAAAGAAAAGCTTTAAAAAATATCAGGCCATGATGTCATAGGCTGCATTTCAACCCATCACTAGAACTCATTATTCTTAGCTGTCAGTAAATCTCCTGTCTCTTCTAAAACCTATCCTAAAACATTGTATCATAATAATTTGTTATTTATAAAGTCTCAGAAGCATTAACAAATTCAACTACACACATTCAACAAAACATAAAAATAAAAAACCTAACTGAATCAGATTACATTATAAATCATAATTGTGGAAGAAATAACAGCAAAACTTCCTGAACTTCTGAGTGCTACTGGTTTGGATCAAAGACGTCCTTCACTTGAAAGGCTGCAGGGCCTTGAGGTACTTTACTTCTAAACCTATTAGGGGATCTTCAAGATTTTAAAGTAAATTACAAAACCACTAAATCAATTCATCCATAAGTTCACTTCCCAGCAACTACTTGAAGATCTATACTTAAACTGCTGTATTTAATTTTAATACCAAGCAGAATAGAATTTAAAACCTAATTTCCTTCCCTCAGAACCTAGAAGGAACTACTGACATTATTGCACAAAATAACAGTTCTATTCTCTTTTAAAAAAATACAAACAAACATAAAAACCCTCAAAAAAGCCCTCACACCACAAAGTTACACATAGTATATAAAATTTTGTAATTGGCATTCTAAAAATTCACATCACACACAACATGTTAACATGCTAGATCATCAACACAGCAGGCATTTCCCTAAAAATTTAGTTAGTCTTGATCATTGGGCCAGCAGCCTTAATCAGGAACCAATACATGGACACAGTCATCTGGAAGCAGTCTGCCTAAGAGAGAATCTTGTTTTCCTACAGGGCAGTAGCAGTCACAGTCCCAGATATCCAAGCCAGCCATCATCAATACATGGAATGAGCTCTGAGCAACCCGGTCTAGTAGAAGATGTCCCTGCCCACAGCAGAGGGGTGGAGCCATTGGTCTTCAAGGTGCCTTCCAACCCAGGCCATTCTGTGATTCCATGGGAAGGGAACATGGCAAGCACAGTCATACACTACCTCAGTTTTTTAAACACCTTCCCATCTCTGTTTCAGAGAGAAATGACAAAATCTGTCTGTGGGTTCATTTATTTCTTTTTTCAATGCATGAAATGCGAGCCAAAGTATTTAGTTACTATTAGTTGACTGTGGGCTAGGGTTTAATAATACAAAGAGCTAAAGCATTTAAAATTAAGAACTGAACGTGCAAGCAAAGTAGCAAAAGCACATCACATCAGTAGAATGTCAATAAAGTACAAACATTTCAGAACTTCGATAAAGCTGTGGGGCTTACTGCTTTTAAGGAATCACAAAAATAACAATCCCCACCACCTGGCAAAGTTCTAGAGTGAAATTTAAGGAAATATTTCTTCATATATACAAACTAATGCTCTTCCTGTTTAGTAGGCTTGGCAGAGATCTTGCTAAATATATATTACAACCTATTTCTGCAAGAAAGAGGGAGAAGAAAACACCCAGTGTATACCCAAGGTGAGTAAAAGAGTCTACTGCACGTCTTACGTGGTACATCAAACCACATAACTAAATTTTGAACAGAGATTTACACCAGCAGAGTTCACTCCCTGTTTGCTGTGCAAACTCAGCACTGTGGTTCAGACATGGGACAGTTTTGTTTCAGTGCTTTTTACTTGGCTAGCAAAAACTGTTTAGAGGAGTGACACCTGGGGCAGTGCTCAAAAGCTCATAAGGGAATAAAGATCTCACGTACCAAAATAAATTATGTGATGCTGAGCACAAAAAAACCCCAAAAAATAAAACAAAAAAAAAGAAAAACCAAGCAAGTCAAAAAAACTAACACTCCTCTCCATTCACCACCAGTAAGTATCAAATCGGAGGGAGAGTCCTTATTTAAACAGCGTTTGCTTCCTGCTGGATTGCAGCTCATCTTCCCCCTTTTTCCTTCCTGAACACGACACTGTAGCACCAGATTTCATCAAGCTGGTAATACCGGACCCTGCCTCCAGACCCCTCTTTGCGGGTCCTTCCACGTCCGTGGGTTCGCCTCCGCTCGCCGCCTTTCCCAACGCCAGCTCCTCCCCGGGAGCCGCAGGCCAGCGGGGCCGTGCCCGCCCGGCACCTCCGCCCCGGTGCGCTCGCACCCGAGCGCGACGGCAGCTCCCGGCGCCGCTCCCTGCGGCAGGCCGAGCGGACGGCGGGCACAAGGGGAGAACAGAAGGAGGTAAATGGAGCGCGGGGGCGACCGGCCCGGCTGCCTCTCCCTCATGGCGGCGGAGGGACGAGNAGCTTCGAACAAGCCCCGGCACCCCCCGGGCTGGCGAGCCGAGCGCCACTGCACCCCCCGTCGCGCCGAGTCCCGTTGCCCTGCCCGGGGAGGCGCCAGGCGGGGGGGGACGAGCGGCGCGGGGACACGGCGACGCGCACCCCCCGTGCGGAGTCGCTCTCCCGCCGCCTCCTCCGCCGGGCAGGAGCGGGGAAGGTCACCGGGGGCGGCGGGGGAAGGGAGGGGGCCGGGCCCCGCCGCGGGGAGTTCGAGCGCTGGCAGCCGGCGCAGCGCGG
>VYZP01077473.1:0-12723 GCA_013400635.1 Hypocryptadius cinnamomeus | reverse complement strand
AGAATCATCCTGATCTTTTAACAAAATTTCCCTCTCCAGTAATGAGTCAAAGATGAGGTTGTGGTTCTCAGACTCTAACAGTATAGTCAGTATATTTGGCTTGCTCAAATAAGCTCTATCCCATTTTCAGAAAAGATTCCCACAATAACAATCTGATCTTTAATTCACCATTAAATTCATTTTTCAAAACATGGTATCATTGCCTCTAAGGGCTGAGCTCACTTTGTATTAAGTTCCTTACCAGAAAAAGTAATGTAATGCTGCAGGTAGTCTTGCACTCGTTAGTACAACTGTGCTCATTAATATCAATCTGACATTAAACGATTTCCTGTTTTATGTCAATCGAAAATAATTGATTCTGTGTGCTAAGCAGCACTTTATGTCAATTACTGCTCATGCCACCATGCACCATAAGCAGATTTTCAATTAACTCAGCTATATAATTTTCTATTTTCAGGTTGGTTGCAGGGTTTGAATGTGCAACCACTACTGAGTGAAAAACAATACTTTGGGCAGACCTGAACCACAACTCAAAGTTTAGCAGCAACAAAAAGTGCCTGTAAATTGCTAGGTTTATATGCAATTTGAGTAAGTTTAGCATCTTATCAGGAGGTTTCAGATACTGCTGAATGCAGACATGGAAATACAGGTGACGTACTTCAACATGTAGCTTATGATGGAGTCTTTTTCCTGCAAGTTCAGCACAAAACAGTAAAATCCACGTATCGGACATGATGTATTTATCAAAGCCTCATCCTTGCATGTTCTGTGTAACACTTTTTGTAATGAGATACTTCAGCAACTCTTTGATATAAAATTTATCATTCCTCTGTTTTCTCAGACCATTCTACCAGTCACTGTTTCAAAAGCCCATTCCAAACTGACATTTTGTTTTTCAAGTTCTCCAAAATGTTCTCCACTTATCTCTCTTCTTTCATACACACCTTTCACCAGTCCTTCCACACGGTGCCACAGCTTTTTGCTCTTTAGGAAGACAGTTTTCTCACTGCATTTTTGCACAGCAGCACAAAGAAGCATCACTCAAACTGGGACCCTTCTGTGATGCCATAAGTAAATCCTCATCATTAGGCTGAGGTCCTAATGCAATCTGAACCACCTCTCCTAATCCTTCAACTTCACCATCCATTTCCTTTCAACTCATATTGACAGATGTTCTTCCTTATTCACAATATTCCTGTGGTAAAACACAGCATTTTCCTACTTTATCCTGTCTTTATGGTGACCTTCCATAGTCAATCGACAAGATGCTTGGGCACACCTACAGACAGTATTTTGCTCTAAGCAATCATGCAGGGGAACTCATTATTAAAAAAAACAAGCAACCAAATAAAACAACAAAAAAAAAAAACCCCAAACAAACAAAAAAACCAAACCCAAAACCAAAAAAACCCGCCAAAAATCCAACCAAAACAAACAAACAAAAACAAACAAAAAACAACCACTTCCCCCCCGATCAAAAGAATAAACTCACCAGAATTTTTCTGTCAAAGGAAACTAAGAATTATAAGGTTCAATGGAATAAAGTTTTGGGCTGGGGACACCCTTAGTCCTTGATGTTGGCCTTAAAAGGTTACAACCGAGGAAAGGACTGAAAAAAAATTCTTTAACAGTTACTGTGCTTTACTCACACGCCATTTTAGAAGCAAAGCTGACATGAAAGATCATTGTGATACACCTTATCATCTCACATCAATGAGTTTAGGCATTTCTGCTTTGCTTTGCTATGGAAAAAACTGTAAAGACAGCAAGATGTGTCCTTCCTTGTAGTTTGCACAGCAGAGCTGAAAGGCTGGGCACTGTAGACCTCAGACTACCAAAGCAACACTGACAGCAGAAATACATCCCTGCTCTTTGCTACTGTTCATTTGTCAATATTCAGCAATTTACCTCTTAATGTAGGATACAGCTAAGAAATCTGAAATTAGCTTCTACGGGAAAATGTTCACCATATCCCTTTCCATGCTCTGTGTCCACTTCTCCATCACTACTGAAAATCATTATCGAGTAAAAATAGTAAAATTTGCATCAGGATCATGGAAAGAATTCCTTCCCTCCAAATAAATGAAAAGTATGTGTATGCGAACACACACTTTAAAATGAAGGGCATAAAATAGCTACTAAAAATCTGCCTTTTTCAGATTAAAAAATACTTTTATTGTATCTCATCAGTCCATTACTGAATTTGTGTACTTTTCAAGGTGATGTACATTGTAAAAACATTTCAGGGAAGTTAATAAAACTCAGACTTTTTGCTGGCTGAAAATCTGCTCCATATTCCAAGCTTTTTTCCCAGAGGAGCATAGATTTACTTATCTTGAAATTCTGCTTTGCTAAGATCAGTAGATACCATCTTCGTCCATAGCAGAAGTTGCATATTGTCCAAGGGGTTCAACATAAACATCTGATGTTACTTTTTCTGGAGAAAGTGTTTCTTCCTTCTTAGCTATCATGAAACTAGTTTTGTTCTCAAGGTGACAAAATTAGGATATAGCTCTGGGTAACAAAGTGCCTACCAGCAAAAAGACACTCCGCTTGGCTTCCTACAAGCTTGACATCTCCTTTCTTCTGTGCCTCCATGCCATTTCATCTCCCAAGGAACGCACAGGCAGAGCAAGCGCAGCTTGGAAATCTGATGTGCACATTTTCAGTTTTTCAAAACATCTTCTCAAACTTCAAGCTCAAGCAGAGGCACAGCATTTCTTCTGGGCTTTAGTGGAGTTGGGGATTAACCTTCTTTCCCTTTCTCTTTCGCTGTTGTTTTTTTTTGCAGTTACTGTGGTGCTGTTTGCAGCACTGAGACGGCAGCGGAAAAAAGAGCCTTTGATAATTTCCAAAGAAGACATCAGAGACAACATTGTCAGTTATAACGATGAAGGTGGTGGAGAGGAAGACACCCAGGCGTTTGATATTGGCACGCTGAGGAATCCCGAAGCCATAGATGATAATAAATTACGCAGAGACATTGTGCCAGAAACGCTTTTTCTGCCGCGGCGGACTGCAACAGCGCGAGATAACACGGATGTCAGAGATTTCATTAACCAAAGGTTAAAGGAAAATGATACAGATCCAACAGCACCCCCGTATGACTCATTAGCAACCTACGCGTACGAAGGTAATGGTTCTGTGGCCGAGTCCCTCAGCTCCTTGGAGTCGGTGACTACGGACGGAGATCAGGACTACGATTACCTCAGTGACTGGGGACCTCGGTTTAAAAAGCTGGCAGATATGTATGGCTCAATGGACAGTGACAAAGACTCTTAATATGTTGTCTTTTTTTTTTCTCTCTCTTTTTTTTTCTGTTCCTCATTCCCGGAAACAGCACTGGGATATGTGAAGTGGCTATTTCTTTCTGTTTCTCCACAGCTGTTTGAAAGGGTTCTCTATTCTACCCATTTGAATTGTCTAATGACTGCAGTCTGTGTGGGTTAGCCATCAGAAAACTTTCTCTAGTATCATTTTATGAGCTTCCAAGAGGCAAAATCCTTATTTTTTGAGTGCATCCAGTTTACCAAGCCAATCTTACAGGCACAGCAGTAGTGGAGAGAAAAAAAGGATCAGATGGGGAGCAATATTGTTACTTGTTCTGCTTATATTGTAAATTGGAGTATATTACTGTTTAAGCTCACTTGCTTTTTACTTGTATTCAGACTATTCAGCTCAGACGACTGCTCTGTCGATTGTGTATTGCACATCCCAATGTAATGAGGTACCCTAGTTTACCCTATGTATTATAGTCAAAAGTAGTGGTGATGGAATGAAGGTTTATTATACAAGTAGAGTAAGCTGAGAAAAGGACATCAAACACGCATTTTACTCTTGAGGAGGGTAGAGAGGCTTAATGGTCATTTAAACCTGAGTGTTTCTCTAGAACTCACCATTTCCCCATTGCACTGAATCATACTAACACACACATATATATAGTTCATTGACTGCTCTGTATATATTCTTTGGACCTAGCATTGCTGGAGAGATGTGTGTGTGTGCACGTGTGTGTGGTCAGTAGCCCCAATATATTATTCTTAGATGGTTTCCTCATTCTAACCCAGGCTTGCTTTGTGATACAGGGAAAGTCATCAAATCCAGCTCCAGATGGTCATGACTTGGAGGAAGGAACAGATCATAACTGGGCTTTTGCTTGCACTTCCTCAGTCAGCCTCCACCTGCACATCAGTTCAGTGGTGCCCACTGTCCTGGAGATGTTGTAGTCAGGGTGTTCATATCCACCTACTCCTGCCTGTTCTCATGTGCAGATGGGGAGGAGTGACCTCAAGGTGATTGCCACCCTCTGGGGCAAAAAGAGCAACTGCAGAGGAGGACAGTGCTTTTTTTTTTTAGTCCTGACCTTCTCTGCCTGGATGTCTGGCGTGGATTCCTGACTGACTCTCTGCCCAGTTTTGCTATCTGTAAAATGGGGAAATAATGCCTACCTCATCAGGATGTTGCAAGAACTATGTAAGACATTTGGAAAATGCTTTAGAAATGGAAAACACTGGCATTCTGCCAGAGGAAGTAACTTTTCATGCTTTTGGGTAGTTGTTTCCTTTTTTTGCTCTTCCAGACTCAAGCCCTGAACAAACGGTGGTCATTCCAGTGGCCTGAAAGGGGGGTTTATAATTATAACTCATTTTTTAAAATAAACTACTCAGTCAGGGTTGTTAAAGACTTTAACGAAAGGTAAAATTTTAACCACAAGTTTCTCTGTGTGTGTTTATCTGCTTTGCCAAGCTGAGTAATTTTTGTCCAGGTGTGGAGTGGGAAAGTTGCCATAATCTTGGGCCAAAACAGTTTTCTTCATAGCTTGCACACCACTCAGTATTTAAGTTGGTTTTTCAAACATGTAGTGTATGCTCTTCAAACCCAGACATCTTGGAGAGGCTTTCTGGAGAAAACCCTAAGGGTCTGCCCATGGGGCATATCCAATTCCAGGAGTTAAATGCCACCCTGTATCCCAAAGTAGGGAACCAGGCCATGGCACTGTGCCAAGGTTTTTAAAATACCTCATATGTAACTATTCTAGTTTATTTCATGAAGCAGTATTTAATACCAGAATTACAGGAATGGATCTATCTTCCTCCTCCTCCCCCAAATTTTAAGTGAATCATTTTGAAAATTAAACAGCTCCAATTTACTCCAGAAATAAAGAGAGATGAGAAAAAAGTTAATAAACAGAAAACTAAGAGCAATTAAAAATTAATTCCTGGAATTCATTAGTCCTTGTGAGTTAAAGAGAGCAGTAACAGTCCCAAGTATTAGACTTTTACAACCACAATAACAGAATTTTAGATTTTGTGGACCAGCTCAGAGTGAAGAGGATGAGCCAGCCATGCTGTGGCCCTGGCTGGGCAGGAAAGGACTCATTGAGCACTGCACACCTGTAGGTGTAGGGCACAGCAGCTGATGGCTTTCAGATGCCCAGCACTATAGATTGGATGCTTTCAGAGCAGAGAGGCCCAGAGTTTCCAAGGGTCCAGAGCCCTAGGCCTCCCTGGTGGAAGCCTCTCAGAGTGTTTAAGTCCAACAGAATGTGGTTCCCAACTCCATCACTTGGTAGGGTGCTGATCTGTTGCAGCCATCATAATGGCAATGGCATGGTTAGAGCCTTATTATGTCCTCTTTAGTGCCCCTAAGTAATTTAAGATGCTACGAGCTTAGCTCTTCATGGTTTCCTTGAAACTGGAACTTCTAGGAAGCAATCTGTCCAAAAGCTGGCTCTGGCAGACAGGAGAGACCATCTGGATTTCAGATATGTGGAGGAGCAGCAGATGCTCAGCACCACCTGCCGCAGGTCCCTCACTTCAGACTGCTCCCCTCACACAGTGTCAGTGGGGCCAGCACATCCCTCCAGGGGCTCTCCCCAGTGGCTTCCCAACACATTCCTCTCTCACCCTTCACTCTGGGGTTGCCTCCAGCAAATGGCTCCAAGCTCAGAATCCAGCTGGATGCCCAAAGTGAACCAGTGAACTGTCCCTTCCCTTCCTTAAGCCTCAAGGAAACAGACCGGTGCGTGGAGGGGATGGCAGAGGCGGCTGTGGTGTTGTTCAGCCCAGCAAGCCACCTCCAGCTCACTGGGAAGAGGGAGTCGTGGCACTTGGCTGAAGACAGCCCCGGTGCCCTGAAGGGGCTGGGCCACTCTGCAAGTCAGCTGCCTGCATTAGTCACTTCTTGGGTGGGATAATGAGACAGCAGGATCAGTGAACTCCTTGTAACTTTTTTTCTATGTTTGTACAGTGATTTAGTGATTGTTAGTAGCAGTCCAAGCGCAAGTTTTAGGTTGGTTTGGGTTTTTTTTTTCCTTTTAATTCAAAGCTGGTTTTATCTTGTCCATTGAGTGTCACAGTAAATAATAGAGAGTGGCTACCCGTGCCTGTTATGTAAATATATTATATATATAAAATTATGTTATGTCACCACAAATATGGTGCCTGAATAGCAAATGCATTCTTCTAAGAAAATTTGAGGCAAACTTGCATCCAAATTATTATTTATGCATCTAGGTTTTAAGGTCTATTTTTTTCCTGCAAATTAAACAGATTTAGCATCTCTCACACAGCAAGGAGAGTTCAATTCTTTCTTTTCTTCTTGCTTGGCAGTACCACAAAGTGCAATTTATCAAATCAGTACTGCATTCTAAATATTGAAAGTGCCATATTGCAGTGAATACAAACCTTTGCAGTAGTATTTCTTTGCACTTTGTTGCATGGTGGTGTGCTAGATGATAGAAATGAGTATTTAACAATGCTTTCACACAGTGCTACAGTTGTCATTTGTAGATAACCAATTGTTGGACTATGGGTTATGAAGTGGCTTTCAAGGCTGTTTTAAGCCTGCTCTTCGTACAACCACACCTACTTCAGAAGAAGAAATATTATTAGGCAGTTTAGCTAAGCCAGGTAGAGACATTAAAAATGCAGTTGGCTTTTAATTTGGGAAAGCATCTGACCTAACAACAAGCAACATATTAAAAGATGCCAAGGAATTCAGTGAAGTCAACATGAAACAGGGACCTGGCAGGCTATGCCAGCCATGCTGCTGCAGAACAATAACATCTCTACACTTGAAATGGAATAAGGTTTCTACAGTAACTATTTCATCTGAACTCCCAAGAGAGTCACTTTAAAACTGGTGGGGGGTTGTTTTGTTTTGTGTTTGCTGGGGTGTTTTTTACCCCAGGAGAACTACTTCAGGTTAAACCCAATTCTATCCCACAGCAGCACCAGTGTAGGGAGACACAGCAGCCCGTGCCTCCAGTGCAGCTGTTTCAGGACATCTCTCTGTGCAGACAAGTGCTTGGAAGAGAGCTGAGGCAAAGTCTTGCAGAGAGCTCTGCACAAGGCTCTACCAGCAGTATCACAGGACTGAGATATGTTTCCAAACCTGACAGAAATGGAGTTGTGTCTAACCATGAGAAAACCAAATTGTCTGTATTTTTCAGTTATATCTGTTAAGAATCTGCTGGGAAAGATAGGTAGTAAAGAATATGCCACCTGTACCAACAGAAATGTTTTCTAAATTTTTCCTAAGAAACGTATTTGTCTGGTCTTGCTTCAGGTGTTTCTTCACTGTTAAATGTGAATGGAAGGGGCAACCTTCAAATAATCCACTTTAGGAAGTAGCAGTCTACATTACAAGTTATAGCTTTTCCATTTCTCTGTTATGAAAACAAAAAAAACCAAAATCCCACAAAACCAAGAGAATGAACATCTGCAGTACCATAAAACCCAGAACAGTCATAGAAAAGTATAGCAGAGAGAAATGGCTTTAGAAAGGTATGTCTACGCATGTACAGTTTGAAAACCAGAATGATCCATGTTGAGCAGAACCAGCAGTGGACTTCCAATACTTTCAGGTTTCCTGACACACCAGAGGGAGATCTGCATGGATAGGGAGAAGGACATCTCTTTTACACCAAGCAACTTAAATCCAGGCTGTTTCCATGTAGATCTCTCGGAAAGAAAGGCACGTGTTAAATTTCTGCAGCAGAACTATCTTGGTGGTCTTCTGCAGGGTGATTCCTGACAGTGGTTTTGAGCAGGCAACTCTTTGCAAGCACCACTGTGTTAGTTCTGCCTGCCACCATCTGTTAGAAAGGTCTCTCCATGTTTCCTTTGGCTATGAGAAGCATTGAAGTGTTTCAGAAGACCACTATCCCAAAAGGATGCTGCCATCCCCTGCCCATTTGCATTTCAATTAACTCTGCAGTCTGAGCTGCCTCATCAAATGAGAGCTGACAAAGTAACAGTCATTATGCTGCTTCCAGTGAGTATGAAATGTCATAAGCTGTGAAAGGCAGGATTTTTCCAACCCATCTACACCTCTGAAGCAGCAGCCTCATCCAATAAATGTCAAAGCCACAATATTTTTTTGCTTTCAGTTCAGTCTTTAAAAAGAGTTCTTTTCTCAGAGATTGTTTCTGTACTTAAAGAGGAACAAAAGCATATTTAATGTCTACAGACTCATGCGTTGCTCCAGAAAGGGAGAAAAACACAGAACTCCAACACAATGCTTTAATACCAGTCTCTGCCCTCAGCAGTTTTACTTAAGTCAGCTGAAACAATCTTGATCCTGCCCATCATTTTGCAATATTACACTTTTGAGCCCAGGCTTGTGTTTGTCATACACTAAAACAGTTTCCTGAACAGTTCATAAAATTCAGCAGTATGTATCCAAGAGCTGTGGCTGGGGCTGTAGGAAGTACAAGTGTCAGAAAACTGAGCATTTCAGGAAGGAGAGCAGGAGGTGAATTGCATGGGGGGTGAGGGGAGGTAGTCAGTCATATGCAAGGCAGGCCCATGGCATTTAAAAGCCACAAAGCTATCATCTTGTGCGTAGAGTTACTGGATTTCAAAGGAGTTTTTTGCAGAACCTGCCCTTATCCTTTTATCTTCATGTATCTTTGGCTTTCTTTAAAAATAAAATTTAAAAGAAAAAAAAAGAAAAAATATAAAGGAGCTGCTATGTTTAAATTTCTCCTACCACAAACTCGATTTGACAAATAAGGCATAAGTCCAGCATCTAGGGAAATCCTTTCCATTCCCGTGGGCTTCTGACTTTTCCTATGAGACTGCACTATTTATGTAAATATACTTGGAGACACTTTCTATAAGCTTTTAGTTTTCTATGATCTATTGCTTTAGTGTTTATTAAAGATACAAACTTATAGAACTATCAAGCATTCAGGTGAACACAACAAAGAAAGAACACTACAAACACAAAATCATTCTGGATTTTGACACAAAAAAACTCTTCAGAATCACTGTACTGTTTTAATTCTGTGATTACTTTCATTGCTTTGAAAAAATTAAACTTTAAAGAAAGGCCTTACAATAAATGCTATGTGCATCTTAACTGTGTTACTGAGCGAAATCAATCTGGCAAACTCCTATTGCAATTTGTGATATTTTTAAACCCTTTAAAATAAATGCTTTTTAGTATTGATTTTTTTTTTAATTAAAAATATTTCCAAGCATAAATTGAAAATGATGCCTCCACCTGGGAAGATTTACTTGCTGGCATGCTCCAGCCACACAGTCTGTCATGATGTCATCCCCTGGTTGTGCCAAGGGAGCCTCAGCATTGGATGGATCTGTCATTGCTTAGCAGAGAGCAATGAGACATTTGTGGGTGACAATTTTGTCCCCCAAGAGGTTTACACCTAGAACTTCCCTGTGTTGCAGAGGGACCCATGCTGGAATGATTATCTCTTCTGCAGCGTGGATGGGCAACTTGTTTCTGTCAGATGGAAAGTGTGCACTCTCTCCCTTATATTTCCTGTTCACTGTACTGGCTTCTTTTTTGGGGCTTGGGGGGGCAGGGGGAAATGAAATTTAAGGATTTGATGAGAAACCAATTTGAACAACAATTTCTCACAGACAGAGTGAATTTGCCTTTTTGCAAATTGATTTTTGTAACAAGTTATTTATATGATATTACTTAATAAATTGTTTTTTCTAACTTGTTTTTTTTTTTCTAATTCTCTCAATCTATGTTATGTATTTACAACACTATCATAAAGATAAACCTTTGAAAAGATTCTCCAATCACTTTAAGACAAAGGGCGAAATTGACTCAGTCTTTGAAATTCCATTCTTAAATGTCTGGTGTGCGCCATGCTATAAAAGCAGTAGGATCACTATTCTGTGATCATTGAGGCCTCCCAAGAGTGGTGTATTCCAGAAGGAATCATCCACCAGGAGGATATGAGTCTGTGATCACAAGCCTAATTTTGACTAGCCAAGGTTTCCCAGGAGGGCAGCAGAAGCTTTGTCAAGGTAAAGCGTGCAAAATGCCTTTATTTTAGCATATAAAGATCACATAATTTATAATAGCACTGTTCAGTTATTTGTCTTTCATCATGTGAGATTAAAAAAAATTTAGTCTCATTGCAGTTATGGAGAGTCTAAATGTCATTTGCAGTATCTTTTTGCGTAAGAAGAACAACCTCCAGAGAAAATTCTTCATTTTAATACTCCCTTAATAAAAGAGCTGTCTGTATCTCCAGAAATTCCATCATATTTAAAGGACGAGGACAAAGAAAGAGTGGGAAAGGTCACAGCAAAGTAATATTTCATTAAAAGCATTAGAGTGAACCACAAAACCAAACAGTTTCGCACTGAAACCCATGTAGGGTTTATGAAAGGACTAAGTTCTGTAACTGATGAGAAATTAGCCCATAAATACACCTGCAATCTTTGGTGAAGCTCCAGAAGAAAACCTCTGTACGAATAGCCAAAAAAATCCCAGCTTTTAAAAGCAATAGGAGATAGGATATAAATACAAAAGTCTACTCAGTTTTTATTTGCCTCACTATCTGAACACCAAGCCAAGGAAACTGAGCATGACTCTGTACATCTACTGCCCAGCCACTCCCTTCAGCAGGGGCACACACACACACTTGCAGGTGCAAGCAGAGAGGCTGCAGCAACCCCATCTCTCATCTCTGTTACTTTGTGCATCAGAGCAGCCCTACAGGATTCACAAAAAATCAGGTTGAGCTTTTCATCTTCTAAATAATGGCAGTAACAGCTGAAGAGATCCTGGTTGTCTACCCGCTGAAAGGTGGTCCAGACTCTGCAACCCTCCACATGTGCTGAGAGCAGAACCACTTTTATTTACATGATAGAGGAATCTGTCATATTTCTTGTATTCTTATTTGATTTACTGTATCAAAGACCACTTCAGTCATAAAGAAAATTCAACTAAAGGGTAGCATTTTAGCCAGAAAAAATGTATTTGGTTTTCCAACATTAATTTACCAGGTTTATCTATGAAGAATTACTCCCCCCCCACAACAAGCAACACACCAGCTACAACCCCCTGCAAATATTAATCTTTCATTAATACTACCGAAGTCATCACAGAGATAAGTCAGCTGGACAAGCCATTAAAGCCAACAGCCTCTTTTTTAAAGTTCTTGTTGACTGTCTCTTCTCCTCCTCTGCCTCTCTGCTCCAATCTTGTGTGACCCCATCTGGAGTGCTGCACCCAGCTCTGGGATCCCCACACAGGAAGGACATTGACCTGTTGGAATGAGTTTGGAGAAGGGACACCGAGAAGACCAGAGGCATGAACTTCCTCTCCTGGGAGGAAAGGCTGAGAGAATTGGAATTGTTCAACCGGGAGCAGAGAAGACATGACCTAATTGCTGCCTTCCAGTACATGAAGGGAGCTGGAAGGACAGGAAAGCTGAAAAATTATTTTTTACAAGAGCAGGTGGTGACAGGACAAGGGGGAATGGCTTCAAACTGAAAGAAAGTAGGTTTAGGTTAGGTGTTAGGAAGAAATTCTTCACTGTGAGGATGGTGAGGGACTGGCACTGGCGTCCCAGAGAAGTTGTGATGCCCCTTCCCTGGAAGTGTTCAAGGCCAGGCTGGATGGAGCTCTGAGAACCTGCTCTCATGAAAGGTGTCCCCCCTGCCCATGGCAAGGGGGTTGGAACTAGATGATCTTTAAGGACCCTTCCAATCCAAGCTATTCTGTGATTCTATGAATTTTAAGGACAGCCCGAACAAGAGAACCAAAGAAAAGAGCAAACATTTAAGATGCTTTAATTATTGCATAAAAATTGCAGGAATGATCACTTAAATGAGCAGCCAAGTGAATTCAGTGTTGGTTCTGCTAATCTTACTGTCACATAACATTCCTTTCGATGCTGTAAAGGAAATTTGAGTTTGTTGGACAAGGCACAAATTAAAAAAAAACAAACCCTACATATCCTTATCCAAAATCTTAGAAGCTTTTCCTCTTCCTTGCCAACACTAGTACATCTTTCCCTGATTGTAGTACAGACAGTTACTAGCAAATACCCACTCTCTGTGTTTTTCTCCAAACTGAGTGCTACAGCTAACAGTTTTTCAGCAGCTGTCTCTCTCCACATCAAATCCTCAAGCACCTCTGTCCCTCTAATCAGAAAGGCTGATTCCACTTTCTTTATTCCCTGCACAGAAGCAAACATGAGCAGCGTCAGAATCCTCAGTCCCTCACTATTTCTAATTGCTCTAATACTCATGACACATTTTTTGA
The DNA here is from genome assembly GCA_013400635.1 of Hypocryptadius cinnamomeus. NCBI lineage: Eukaryota > Metazoa > Chordata > Aves > Passeriformes > Zosteropidae > Hypocryptadius > Hypocryptadius cinnamomeus. Next base: position 183 of record VYZP01077473.1, on the reverse strand, counting down.
CCTTGGCAAACCACAGAGTGCTCAAAACACTAGCTGTGGAGACACTCATGGTCTGATAGGACCTTATCATCATATCCTACTTTATTTAAGCAAAAGAGAAACAAACTTGCCACAGTCAAGAGAACAGTCAGGAAGACTGTATGCAAGGGGACATGATCATCTGAAAATTCCAAAAATCTTTGC
>VYZP01077471.1:0-32721 GCA_013400635.1 Hypocryptadius cinnamomeus | reverse complement strand
CCAGAGATTGAGACTGAACAAGTAAAGAAATAAGATATGAGGAAAACATTTGAACAAAAGGAAGTATTTACTATCCAATGAAGACATCTTCAATATGCATAATTCCGTGTAAAAAAATCTTATTAAATATAATATCTAACATTCAATTGTACAGACAAAATAATTTTTATAGAGATAAGTTTGTTCATGCTGGCTTTTAAAATCTCAGACAAACCCAAAAAACAATGGAATGAAAGCAAGAAGTTTTATGAGTAACCTTATGAACTGCACCATCAGTGATTGTACTCAATACCTTCTGCAGACAATGCCCAAAACCTCTTCCAGCTAAGGCTTCAGAGTATTTCTGACAAGTTAATCAATGCCCTCAGACATAAAGGATCTGCTGAATGAAATAATCTCACAGAGCCAGCAGGGACACACGCTGTGTATTCCATTAATTTACTTGTAAACGTCAGGATCTTCTGTTGCCCACTTTGCACTTCAAACAGTGACAGCTCAATCCCCCTGCACCGCACTGTGTTCTGCTCCACAACACTCACACTGGTGTTGGTCCTTGCTCTAGGGTTCTCCTCAGCTTTTTGGGTATTTTTATGGCATTCATTGTTGTGGTTGGTTTTGGGGTATTTTCCCCTGACCATCTTCTCCCCAGTTAAGCAGCACCCATGCCAAAAAAGAGCCTTCTAAACCACGTCAGGCCTTCCCACACTGCCCAGTGGCAGGAAGGGGAGCTCTCTACATGCAGTCTGTCAACCAGGTTATGTCAGGGGGTGCAGCTTAGATCTTCAGAAGCTGTTTGAAGAAAAGCTTAGACAAGAATGATGTATAAAGAGAAAATTATTCACCTCTCTTTTGCTGTACTGACCAGTTCAGAAGACAAAATAATATTCATGTGGCAGTTGTCAACACTGCCACTCCCTTATCAATGCTTCCAAATATATGTGGAAACCTTTTTTCCATACAGATCTTATGGAAAAAACCACAGCCCTTTACTGCAAGCACGTACAAGAACTGTTCTGCACAGGAGCAGGTCATGTTCCTTTCTTCAGATAGCGGGAGAGGAACTGGCTCCTGACAAAGTGGATGAGCTTGGTCTCTGTGCAGAACATGGTAACCAGGGTTGCTGCAAGGCACAGGGAACCCGTGCTGATGTGGATCAGCCTGGCCATCCAGCCCTTGTCACAGCAGAACAACACCTACAACAAAGAAAGCAAAGCATTGCAATAAAATCAGTCAGCACAAAGTGCATTTACTGTCACGAGAAATAAGGTCCAACACGCCAACATCACCATCAAGCCAAGTGCAGCTGTGCACATGCACTGACCCCACAATAAATCACCTTCAGGAGTCACAACATTTGCTTTCTTAAGTTCTTAAGTTCAGCAAAAAATAACCATTCAGTAGGTATCTTGTCAATGAGGAAGCTGCTGTTATCTGGCATGCAGAAATGTGTTAACTGAGACGACACAAAACTCTCCTGGTGCTATCAGGCAAGTGTGCTACTGCACAGCAACATATCAGGCTATTTTCTGACAAAACTGGAAATCTCCCTCTCCAAAATATAAAATTCTCCTTTCTCAGGCATAATGCATTTTCAAGCGGTCAAATTTTTGTACATCGAAAAGCTCAAATCCCTTTAATAATCAGCCTGCACAATTGCCATCTAGTAACGTGTTAAACGTGCTCTTAGCAATTTTTAGTTTTCTTCTAGTTTTGGTTTTTACTTGTTTCTATTACAGAACTTTTAATGCCAATTTTTGGTGCCACTTGAAAATTTCCATTATTGATAACTAAGAACATGGGTTAACTACACACAGCAGAAATGTGTCATATTTTATTTTACTTGTCAGATCCACCTTGTACAGGAGGCAGAAAATGTTGATACAAAGAATCTCTTAACAATACATCCTGCCTTTCTGTAATGCAAATCTCCCAGCCTACCCTCAAAAGCCCATTTTCCTAATGGCATTCCTCTTTTTCTGGACACAAAAGTCACCTGACAGCAGCATGGTCAGTGAGAGCAGAGAGGAAGGAGCTCACCTCTGAGAAAGCAGTGACCACAGCACTGAGGATGTAAACCAGCAGCAGAGCTGGTGAGGGCAGCAGGCCTGTGAGGGGTCTGTGGGTGCTTTCTCTGAAGTAGAGATGGATGTAGTGGGTGCTGTGAGCTATTCTGATGCCCATGTTGAAGCAGTTGGCAAGGATAAAGCCCACGCTGCCATACCAGTGGGTCAGGAAATAAGAGATGCACAGAAATATGAAAGACAAGGCCAGCATAACAAAATTGTACCTAGGGAAAAAAAAAAAAAAAGAAGAAAAATAATTTGACAATGCATGAAGTTCCAGCATTCATTTAGTAATGATCTTTTATTTTCTAACATCAGTAACAGAATTTCTCTTACTACCTTCTAGTGAAAATAAATTTGAGAAATGAGAGGATAAAAAAATCACTTGAAAGAATAGAAAATACATCAACCAAATTAAACCAAGAACTACATTATGTGAATGAAATTCTATTACACTAATCAGTTGTGCACTCATTGCAGAAAATCAAATTTAATAACAATTATTAGTAATGTAAAAGGTTGTGCATCTTTTGCTATTCTATGTTAGGAATATATTAAAGAAAATGAATGCTCAAGAACAAATCGACACTTTATTTCATTTCTGTTATAAACAGTGACTTGGAAAACTAGTACACATCTTAAAAGGGTTGTGAAAGCAGCCCTTGCTAAGTTAAAAAAGTCCCCACTTTGATTGTGGAAAATAGCCCTCACTGAAATTAATTTGAAAGGGCCACATGCACACAGCCTAGCAAGGAGTTGCTTTTCTGTGGGGCAGGATATTATTTGTGCCAATTTCAAAAGTACCAATTCCTTTTTAAGGTCAGCACAAATAAATTCACAGGAACATTTTGGAGACACTGTTTCCTACCTGTCCACTTCTTCTTTGCACATTAAGGCAGATGTAAAACACTCTGTTACTCCATTGACAGCAAGAAACAGGACATACAACGAGTAACACCGGAGGAGATCTGGACCTAAAAAACTCAGTAGAAAGACAAATAGTTAATTATTTCTTTTATCAAGCCACTTTGTTTTTACAGGCAGTGATACTAAGCGATAGAACTTGTAATGTTAATACTAATAATGGAAACTTAAGTTCATTCAAACAAGTTTCCTGTCTAAATATCTCAACAAGAACACAAATAAGCAAGGTAAAAGATTCTGATGAGCTCAATCACAGATTTCAATAGCAGTTTCACAGGAAAAAACCTAAACTGATTTATAAAAGTTTCATAATAGCAGTGGGGTTTTTTTTCTAAAGTGTGGTGGATTTTTGCCAGGTCTATAAATCTTTACCTGTTCCAGAACTGAGCACTGAGCCTCCATAAATATCCAGAGCCAGCTGAGAGTAGGCATAGCCAAAAACAGTGATGGTGAGGCCAATCAGGAGCACAAGTTTCAGCAGCAATTCCAATACACTGGCAGCCATAGCAACATCATCCTGAAAAAAACATAGCAAATCACATGCACCAAAATCAATGTAGTAATAGCCACTCTCATGCAGAAATGCACCTTCAGCGAAACAAATCAGTTTGCATCATGTAAAAAGGTGTGAAACTCATCCTTTGTTACTGAATTATCCACACACATGCTCTTAACTTGGTAACATTTTTTACAGATTCATTATTCCACCATTTTTTCAGTTCTACACACCAGGTAGGTTTTATACCAAATATACACACAGACACCTCCCTTAGCCCACCAGGGGCCTGAAGCACAGGATTTAATTGTGTGCTATGTGCAATTAGCAGGACTGCTACAGGCTGACCCTCATGAGTGATCAAGAATATTACTGTATGGAATGAAGCTCTTATTCATTAATCCTCCTCATATAACTCGAACACACAGGAAAAATCCAATTCTTTTCTTCCCAAAGCTGCACTCTTCAGAAACATTATTTAACAGCTATTCATACATTTAAGTAAATAACATACTTCCAGATAGCATTTATTTAATAGATTTCATGATTTTAATAATGGCTTGCTATATTTGGAAATACACAGTAGAGTAGGCTTTCCATCACACTGTTAGGTTACCTTTATTGATGCAAAGCAGCACTATACCACTGCATATTTTCATTTCTATTTCATTAGCATTTTACCTATTCTCTTTTCTTTTTGGTCCAGTCTAACTACATTTTTATTCTCCACTTTTCAATTTTAACAGCCTCGATACTCAAACACACATTTCTGTCCATCACACTTCTGTGATGCAACTTATCTGTAACAAAAATCAAGCATTTGCAATGTAATTAATCCAAATAAACACACCTGCTTTTGATCCTTTACAGTCTTCCCTCTTTCCAACACTTTAGCAAAAAATACATAAAAGCTCTCCTCAATAGGCAAAAAGATAAATCTGGCCACCAGTGAACCAAGGTTATTCACAATATCATAGACACCTTTAAAAAAAAAAAAGCAATCTCAGAGTTTTAGACATATTTTAATTCCAAATCTTTAATAACAACATGAATTCTGATTTAACATCTCCAAAAAAAGAGAAAACAAGTGGTATTTAGTGCAACATTGAGGCAGTATTCTCTAAAAATTCTGACAGTCAACCAACTACAGCTTAAAATTGCAAGGCTTGCTCATGGCAAAGGTAAGACAAAAGCACCAACTACACAGAAATGAATCTAGAACAGCACCAAACCACACTTCAAATTCTTACTGTAGAGGAATCTAGATCTCTAGAGGAGATTAGAGGATCCTGATAAAGTTCACTGAATAAGAACAGGAATGTAAGGATTTACTGATACAGGAGAAGAGAAAGATACACATCTAGTGAACGTCAGTGGCAGGGGGGCTGGAACTATATAATCCTGAAGGTCATTTCCAAACCAGGCTATTCTATAATTCTATTATCTTATATTAATTATTCCCCGAAATGCAGCTCAAAGGCTTTGAAGCATTCTCAGATTTTCAAGCTATCTTGAAACACTTTAAAGTCATTTTCAGAACCACATGAAGAGCGGTGACTAAGAAAACTCTGTCACCATTCCACAATACCATCACACTTACCCTGATCTCCAAAATTTAACACGTTCAAAAAAGTCATCACATACCGTTCACCTGTAAGTTCAAAATAAAGAACTTCAGAACAAGCCCCTAAATCTTTCCCAATACTTGTTCAGGCAATTCCAACACTAAGTATTCAAGAGACAAAGTGAAATGGGACAGCACCTAGTTCTGAAAACCTTCAAAAACTCCATTCAGGTTGGCAACCATGTGCCGCATCTTCCCCCACCCAAGCTTTCTGAAGCTTTAAGTCAATTTTGTAAATAGTTTTCATGAGCCCTCTTCCCTCACACTTCTATGTCAAGCCTCACCCTCTGTCAAAATCTGTTTCAAGAATGATTGTTTGAAGAAACTCCAAGTCAAGCGTGCTTCCTTCCAGTTAACAAAGGTCTGCAAAACAAAAACCTGAAATGTAACAAATGTGATTGACATTACAGAGTAGAAATAGAAAATAGCAAGGCAGTGCAACACTGCAGGGTAGCTCTAACTGCAGTGGTGAGGAAACCCACAATGCCACAGTTATTAACCACTAATGTAAAGTACTGCTGAATTCAAGCACCAACATCACTGCTTTGGCAAAAACTGATCCCCTTGCTGAAAAGTGCTGTTGCTGCAGACAAAGTACCATAAGAGCATTCTACAGAAAATAGTAATCAAGGTTTGAGTTAGGAAAAAAACATCCAGGGTGTTCAACATGCCAATGTAACTTTCACCCTCACTGGATATATGAATTGTTTACTGCTCTTCTTGTCCTTATAAGACTTGCAAACAAGAACCACCTTTATATTTTCAATCTGTAAATCTTATCCAGAATGTTTTCTTCCTCAATGAGTCTTTTCATTTCTTGCTTTGCTTCATTTTTGTTTGACTGGTATTTGAGTGTCTCTAGGATGCTGTGGAACATCATGGTTATTTTGTGCAGAGATCGAAGTACCAAAAAAATCCACTGTTATATGGTTCTGGTTTGCTTTCTGCCTCAGATCCAGTTATAGCTGGTCATTCCCCTGCACAGTGCAGATGGTCTATCTCCAGTTAGTGCCTACTTATATTTTGCACAAACCAAGTCAGCAACAACAAAGCCAAAACCACAAAGAGCTCAAGTTTCATGATGTTTTTCTGACAAGAATTTTACTAATACAAACTTCAAACACAATTTCTATGCAATATTTTTTACTTAATCTATCATATCTTCTATAGTGCAAAAATAACCCCAAAACCACTCAATTAACTCCCCAGTCTAAAAGCAACATTCCAAGTGCCCTCACGTGAGATTTTAAGAAGAAAATCAAGAAATAAATTGCACAACTTACTTCATCTTCCACAAAGCTAGGTAATAGAGCTTTCACTCTAGCAACTGGAAATGACTTCTTTGTGGCTTCAGGAGATCCCAAAAACATCACAAAATAAATTACATAGCACATTACCAGAACACTGGCATATAAAAGCTGGGAAGATCAGGAAGGAAAGAAGAAAAACAGTGAAACAAAATTAACTTAGAAATGCAGAATTATATACTAGGTGAAAATACAGTGAGAAGAAAATGTAAGTAGTTTTCACGCTTACCAAATATTAAACTAGGTAAGGATTTGAACAGTTCTCTTAAGAATGTTGTTGATCTTTTGATCTTTTTTTTAACCTGTAGCTTATCACAGACCTTTGCTAATTTTCCTGTTTTATTCAGCATTTATGGAACATTGAAGGTCCAATTATAAAGCAATTACTCAATCAAAAATCAAGCTGAGAGGAGCTACTGCCTACATCTCTCACTTCACAGAACATTTCCAATTTCCATCAATTATAAGCAATCTACAACAGCCAGGGCAAAAACTGAAGGAAAAAAATTATCCCTCCTTCATTGTCATCAAGAAAAAGTTTCAACCTGAATTAATTGCACTTGATTAGCACCTTCTGATAAGGTAATGCAGGTTGGTGGTACAGGCTGATAAAGTTCTGTGTGATTAGAATAACACAACCTTATTTGCAAGACGTGCCTTCACAGATGGAAGATGTTTCCTTGTACCTCCCTTTAACTCAATGTCAAAGCACCAAGTCAATAATGAGTATCAGGAAAATACCAAATATAAATTCTAAATCTTAAACCTCCCAGGAGCTTTTTCTCTCAGCTCCCCAAAGTTCTTCAGCAGGCTAAATGTCAAAGGAAAATTAAAATTCAGCTGAGAGAGAACACAGAGAACTTACCTGAGCCAAGGAAAAAATGTAAAGGCCCCCTTGAGGATAAAGGATTACTAAAGTAACTGTCAAAATGCATTTTGACACTACTGAAAGGCTTTCAGCAATTACCTTTAAGAAACACAAAACAGAGAAGGGTTATTTTCTGGCAACCTAACCACACACACAAGCTTAAAATATATATGTTTAATGCACAAAATTGATGTAGGAATGTAAGATTTTCAAAGTCAGTGTGACTTTATGGCAGTTTCTTTCTGCTGAGTTGGCCAGCTTAGATTGTCATTTCTCTGTAAGTTTTCAATTCCAGCATTTCAAAGTTCCTCCATTGCATTTTCCCAGTCCTTTGTACAGGATATAAGGGAAAAATTTTTGCTTGAGACTATCATAGTCTCAATATTTCATGTAGAATTGTGGAAGCAGTGTGTCTCTCCCTCCAATCAAAACCTATGTTTCAGGATTTAAGTATCTTGAAGGTAACAATGTTTAAATAAACCAACTTGCTTACTATAATGTGTACAAATTCCTGGGTATGTTACAAACATAGCCATGCAGTGCTAAACAGTACGCACAGGGGTTGTATATGCTTGAATACACAAAGACCTATGTCAGTAATCTGTTCTTTTCAGTAAATATTCCCCCCACATGCACACACCCCACAGACTTTACTAACCTTAAGTCTCACAAACAAATGAGCTTGTGCTAAAACCCAGAATGGCTCTCCCAGGAGTTCAATAATGGCAGAAAGACCAAATGCCACTACACCAGCCTGATAGTGAGGAACCACAGAAGGGTCGGGTACTTCAAGCAAGTGTAGCCAGACTAAGCCCAAGATAAGAGACCAAAAGACACCAAGAGGGACTCTAAAAAGTTAACATAAAAACTAATTAATGGAAATGTTACTTCAGTGGAAACAAAAAAAAAAAAAAAAAAAAAAAAAAAAAAAANAGAAGAAAAAAAGAAAAAAAAAACCACACAAAAAAAAAACCAGATTACAATATCACATATGGCCACAATGATTACACAAAAAAAGGCCCTGAGGAATTAATTCCCATTGTTACCATACCAAGAATGAATATTTTCCTTTGTAATGAACACCCTTAAGGCACTCTGCAAGACACAGAAAACATTTTTCTGAGTTGTCCATTTTCTACTCCAGAACCATAAGGTCAAATATCTGCATTTTTGTGCCTTAGGACCAAACAATTCTGATCCCACATCAGCCTGCACATTCTGTTCTGCTGACACTGCATCAGAAACACAGAGCTTCTAGAAGAGTCCATGAAGTTTTGCATCATTGCAGCAAGACCTCTTGACCCTCAGACTATCAGACCCCTAAGATATTTGACATCAAGCTCCTAAGACATATTTCACATACTTCACCAAAGTTCACCTTCATTGGAAGTTATGCTTCTCTACAAGAAAAAGTTTAAAACAAAAAAGATGCACACAGTGAATGTCATCTCTGTCATTTAATGCTGACTTGAAAGGCTATCACACTGCAGAAAGTTGACTACAGTACATCTTAGAGAACAGAAACAACACATTTTAAATATTAGTATTAGACCTCTCCCTGACAGGGACAATCCCTCTGCTTTATAGCTGGATGCAGATGACCACACATAACCCCCATTCCTGAGCCAGATCCAGTTAACAGCTGGGCAGTTCCAGGGAAAGTCAGATGCCCCAATGGGAGAATACTTTTATCATGCAGGGGTAGTTTTCAACCATATCAGGCAGGTAAATTTACTTCCCAGCCCAGCCCAGGCCGGGGCTACAGAGCAGCTAGAGCTCCCAGAGGGAGAGAGCAGAGAGAATCAGGAAGCAGGAGGGAGAAACAAGCCATAAAATCCACTTTATCCTAATCACACTGCAATGCGTGATTGCTTGTTGCAGTGCCCTGTGGACTTTAAGCTGTTCTGCTACAAACAGCACCACAGCTGAAAGAGCCAACCCTATTTCCTCCTTGTTGTTTAATTCCAACTCTTTCTTTCACCTTTTCACATCTCCCCTACCCAAACATTTATGTTGCAGGTTCACAAGTGCACATTGGGTAATAAAATCACAAAACCGAGCAAGAAGAGGAAGAAAAAACAAAGGGCTAGATATTTGTGCAACAGGGTTTTCCTTCAACAGCTATGGCCTAAATTAAACTCAAGCAACAGGAAAAATGGCACTTTTGGCAATGAACTCCCTCATGTGCTCCAACAAGAAACCAAATCCAAAAACGCTAAAGCACCAGACTTGAGCAGCTTCCTACAACAGTCCTAGATCAGAAACATAACTGAAGCTTCTGAAATAATTACCTCAGTAAATAAACACTTCCTCTCATTCTGTGAGCTCCCAGACAAAAACGAGAAATTCTAAGGAAGTAAACTTTTAAAGGTATCTTACGTCAGCCACAAGAGATTAATTGTTTTGGTCCAGTTTCTCTTGGCACTCCCACTCAAACAAGCTCTGCGAAACGCCTCCCTGGCGAGGAAGACAACTGTTGAGTACAGCAGAGTCAGCCTAAAGGGGGAGAAAAGGACCCAAAAGAAAAAAAAAAGGAGAGAAAATTATTTCTTTTCTATAAACTATAAATCCTTCATGCAGTAGCATCACAGTTTTTACACACAAGTGCCTGGCAGACCAATTCCTACAGGTATGCAAACATGGTTATATGAGCTCTCCTAAAAATGGAGAGAAAGTAAATTTGTATGATGGTTCAAATGGCAAGAATACACGCTGCAGACCAAATGTGAAGACACAGAGTAAATCCTATAGGAAAAGCACATTGTATTTAGTTTTTCCTCCGCAAACTAATGGTTTAAACACAAAAACCAGGCCAATGCTATCGGTGTTTCAGACCAAAACAGACCTGGGGAGGCAAGAAATGACCAAACACTGTGACACGGCCAAGAGCAGACTGCACAGCATTAATCAGAGCATCGCCAGTGACAGGGCACAGACCAGCACGGAGCACAGCCCCACGGCCCTCACGGGTGCCCTCACCTGACATTGACCACGCCGATGAGCTCCCGGGAGAGGTAGCGGAGGGTGAAGGCGTTCAGCCCGAAGGTGACCACCCGGAACAGCACCTGTGAAAGAAGCCGCACGGGAAGCACCTGCGGCGCCCCGCCGAGCAGCAGGAGGAGGAGGAGGAGGAAGGAGGGAGGGGCGGCCCCGCACCTGCAGCAGGGCGCTGGACGAGGCCAGCCGGGCGGTCTGGCCCAGCACGTCCTGCGCCGCCATCGCCCCGCTCCCGCCGCCAGGAAGTGGCGCGGCCGCCGTCGCGCCGGATCCCGTCAGCGGGGCGGTACCGCCCGGCCCGGCCCGGCCCGGCTCTGAGGGGACACAGCGGTGCCGCCCGGCCCGGCCCTGAGGGAGGACGGGGGCACCGCCCCGGCTCGGCCCTGAGGGGACGCGGCAGCACCGCCCCGCACTGAGGGGACACGGCACGGAGGGTGGCGCCCGCGACTAAGGGCGAATGGCCAAGAAGTTCAGGCCGCCGAGATTGAGGCGCAGCCCCGGGTTCCTCCGAAGCCAGCCCAAAACTGCGGCCTGGCTCACGGGAGGAGACGCGCGGAAGACGGGGTAACATTCAACAAGCGCTGTTTTCCAGAGATTGCTGGAAAAGCTTCCGAGTTCCACCAATCCCTTTCTAAACTGAGGGCAAACCCACCAGGCTTCCCTGACCTAAGGAGAAACACAACCAAAACGTAGGGAAAACATTTGCTGCAGGAAGGGGAAAGGATCTTCATTCTGTTGAGGGAAAAAAAAAAAGAAAAACAAAAACCCAACATACACAACCAAAAAAACCAACCAAAAAAACCCACCTAAACAACAACAAAACCAACCCAAAAAAACCCCACCACATAAAGCCCACCCCAAAGGCACCTTCAAACATCAAGATGCAATTTAATTGCAACAGATTGGATTTGATAATACAGCACATTGAAGCCTTCCAAACAGGCAAGACTTTGGACTCAGTCGAAGTCAGGACAGTTCCAGACTATTTTGGACCACTGTTTAAGCAGCGATATATAAAAATATTCTATCTTTCTATGTTACAGAATGTTCCCTTCAGAAGCACGGCGCTTCCAGCTCAGAGGTCACATTTTTCATAGCAATGCTAGAGTTGAACTAAGATTTTTCCTGTCTAGCAGCAGCAGCTACAAAAGAGCATGGGGGAGGGAAGTATCTGAGTCCTACTTGATTACAGCTTCTTAGTGACAGACTATGAACAGCAGCAGTTTAAATCAGGGACTTCAGAGAATCTGGAGGAACAACCAAAATTCTTGAACCTCATGCAAAGCAGCCACCTCTCTATCAATTGTCTTCTGCATGAAACCTTGTCCTCTGAGCCATTTCACCCTCCACTTTATTCCTTCCATGTTCAGAGTAAAGTTTCCCAGGCTGCTTTTTTTCCTTCATTTGGTCATTTTTCCTAATAACATTATTTAAGTAATCTAGAAGTGATGTATAGACGTAGATGTATGTGGCAGAGGAGTATATCCAATGATTAAAAAAAACCACAAACCAATGAAAGAAAAAAACACCAGAAAAAAAAAATCGCAAAAAGGGATTGTTTTCCCATTGTAAAGATAGGGAAATGGGGAGAGACAGAAGAAACTAATCTGTGTTGAGCAATTGCAGAGACAGATTTTGAGTTATAGAAGAGTATTGATTGTAGCCAGAGGGGAGGAAGCATTGCCATTCCCCTCTCCTTTAAGCAGTTTTCCAGTTATCAGATGGAAAAAGCAACTAAAATATTGTCCTACCTCAGACTCTGGAATTTGCTCTTCTGGCAGTAAAGGGTGATGGCAGAAATGAAAAAAGACTTACAGTATGTTATGGCTTGTGCTGATCTCTATAAGGGTGGATGAACTGGGGGGGGATTAAACCCCATTATAAACTACCAGATAAGCTAAACAGGGAAACAGAAATGCAGTTGAGGAGCAGGAAGCATGCACCATAGAACTGTTCAGGTTGGAAAGGACCCTTGAGGTCAGAGAGCCCAACTGGTAACCAAGCACTGCCAGGTCCACCACTGAACCATGCCCCCAAGCACCACATCTAATTGGTTTTGAAATCCCTCCAGGGATGGTGACTCCACCACCCCCTGAGCAGCCTGTTCCAGTGCAGCTTTGTTGAAGACATTTTTCCTAATATCCAATCTAAACCTCCCCTGGCACAACTTGAGGCTGTTTGCTCTCATCTTATTGTTTGTTACTTGGAAGGAGAGACCAACACCCACCTGGCTGGAAAAGCCTCCTTTCAGACAGGTGAGTGATAAGGTCTCCCTTGAGCCTCCTCCAAGCAGTTATCAGCTGCCTCTGCAGCTATTCCTCATAAGACTGATGATCCAGACCCCTCAGCCATCTTAATTCCCTTCTCTGGACATGCTCCAGCATCTACCAACACTCCAGAAAGAAGCACTCATGTTATTTTCTCTCTACACATAAACATTTCTTGACAAAAGGGGGGTAAGTTCAAGGGCTAAAACATGAGGATTCACTGTGCTCCCTGGAAACAATGGTCTGACCTTTCCAGGCATCTGCCACAGGCAGCAGTAAGTGACAATGAGCCATGTTTTGTTGGACAGTTTGGCTTGTCACCTCATAAAGCCGAAACAGAAACAGCTGCAAAGCCTGAGGGGGGCGGAAAAAGAGGAGGAATAACTGTAACTCCAACTGGTTTTTATAGGAGCCGGCTTTGGCACGAGGAGCCTCCGGGCATTGACGCGGTTCGGCCGCGCGGTGGCGGCACCGGCCCCGCCAGGGCCGGGCCGGGCGCTCCCCGCTCCAGCGGCACCTTCCGAACTCTGGCGCGGGTCGTGTGCGAGCGACAGCCGGAACAGCCCAGCTGGTGATGGAAACGGGACACAGCGCAAGTCCAGCTCAGACTAGGAGCAGCATTTCATAGAACAGCCTCGTTTGGAAGGGACCTTAAAGGTCATCTTGTTCCAAACCCCTGCCGTGGGCAGGGACACCTTCCATCAGACCAGGCTGCTCCAGGCCCCATCCAAGCTGGCTTTCAACACTTCTGGGATGAGGCAGCCACAGCTTCTCTGGGAAACCTGTGCCAGTGCCTCACCACCCTCACAGTAAAGAGCTTTTTCCCAATATCTAATCTAAACCTACTCTCTCTGTGAAGCATTCCTCCTTGTCCTATAACTCCATGCTCTTAAGTCTCTCCCCATCTTTCCTGTAAGTTCCCTTCAGGTATTGGAAGGTCACAGTTAGGTTACCCCAAAACCTTCTGTTTTCCAGGCTGAAAAACCCCAGTTCTCTCAGCCTTTCCTTATAGCAGAGGTGCTCCAGCCCTCAATTCATCTTGGCATCTTGGTGGCCTTCTCTGGACTGTTTCCAGCAGGTCCATATCCTTCCTATGCTGTGGCCCCAGAGCTGGATCCAGTGCTCCAGGTGGGTCTCACCAGAAAAAGAGCAGAGGGGCAGAATCCCCTCCCTCCCCTGTTGCCCACGCTGCTTTGGATGAAGCCCAGGACACAACTGGTTTTTTGGGCATGTGCAGCAGACATTGCTGGCACATGCCCAGCCTCTCATCCACCAGCACCCTCAAGTCCTTTTCAAAACAAAGTGACCTATCAGCTAACTTAATTTTATTCACAGCTATGCCTGAACAGGCTTAACAATTGAGTTGGCAGAAAATGCTTGCTTTTAGTAATAGAATTTTAGTATAGGTACAAGTTAAAGGAGGACCAAGTTACTGGCACACAGTGTCACGAAATCTTCACGAGAACATGAAGTCAAAACAATTGCTCTGATTCCCACAGTAAGCAATGCTCTCTTAAAGCATTCCTGCATCTTCTCAGCACAACATTCTCCACTTTTGGCTGCTCTGAGGCAACAGTTTGTGATTGGATACTCTAAAATAGTTCACTTTTCTTAACAGCAAAGGAGGAAATATTAACTACTGCAGAGATTTTTACATACAGTTAGCCTGCATCTGGAACTAAACTCGCTGGATTTTTCACCAGCACAGACCACACATTCCTTGGTTTGGCACAATGGGACAAAGCCCTGGTTTTAGGTATGTGAAACCTCCATGTCAGAGAGAACCCCTTCAATCTACACTGAAGTTTAGTTAGTCCAAAAAGACCAGACCATGTATATGCAGGCTTTAGAATGAGTTGGGACTGTTCCTCCAGAATTTAAAAAATGAAAAATTTTTGTCTTTCAGTAGTTTGGTATCTATGTTCCACTTGGGGAACCTGGGGTAATTAATTATCCAACTAATAAGGTATTTCAGGATGGAAGGTGGACTTTGACTTCAAATCAATTTTATATAGACTAACAGTAGCCCATAAAACTTAAAACCTGTTAAGAACAATTGGAGATCTTCCGTAGTATCACCTCCTTCAGAGAGGAATTCCTCTTCTACAAAAATATTTCCCAACGTAAAGACAAAGTGAGATTGGGAAGCAGGAAACTATTGAACCTACTGAATCATTGCAGAACCAAAATCAAATCCAGTATAAAGGATCATTACAATTTTGTATTTTATTAATCCAAATAAATGCTGCCATTTAGAGTTAGTAATATATTTTAACTTCTTCATTTTATTTATGGGTTTCCATTTCCTTTAAGGTCCCTTGGGGAATTAAGCTAGAAAATCAACTCTGCTATGAAATCATAGGCAGCTCTACCTCCTGGAATAGTACATGATGTAACACAAAATGACAGACTGGGCTGTGAGCTAAAGACTGTAGATTTTTGCAGCTGCTGAAAAAGCTTTTGAGTCAGGACTCATTTTGGAAACGAGCAAAACAAATACTCAAAACCCCTGGTGCTGGCTGAGCAATGTTCCCCCTCAATGCCACCCTGTCCAGCTGCATCAGTGCACAGGAGATCCCGCAGCCCAGGGAGCAGCCCAGAGGTGCTGCTGCTGCAGCCAGCCCTGCTCGGTGCCCCTGAGGGCAGCATGTCCTGCATTAGAGGGAGGTGCACCCTGCTCCTCCCATCCCTCTGCCCACAGCTCCATTCTGTCTCACGGGTCCCAGAAAAGCAGATGAGTGGTGCACAACTGGAGCTGTAGGGCACTGCTCTGCAGGGCTCACTCATCCCAATCCTCATCCAGCCTTTTGCAGGAGCAATGGTCCTTAACACAACTGCTCTGCCTCTGCTGCAAGTCCATTTTGCTATTTCATTAATGAGGACAAAGTCATTTGTCCTCAGGATGGCAAAAGGTTGTTTTTCCTATTCTGCTCCGAAGTCTTGTGCCAGCAGAGGCCAAATTATGTTGTCTGGTTTTAATTTTGTTTCTTTTTCAGAAAGAAAGCACAGAAGACATCAGTGTCTTTGTTCCTGATCACGTAAAGCTTGTTCCTTTACAGCAGTAACTAGCTTGGGGTCAATGCAAGGAGTCACATGGAGACTTACCAGACTAGGCACCGAATCTCATTAAGCTTCCTTCTCTCCTCTGAGCACCTCTCTTGGGTCAGAGACATATCCAAGCCTGGGGATGCAACATTTCCAATGCAGTGCAGAACTGCAGGAAGAAAAACAAGAGAGTCACAGGCCATTCACCAGGAAAGGACACATTGGAGTTACTGCTGTGCCAGTTTTTCTTCCCTCCAACCAGAGTGTCCCCCAGAGGGCCTTTCAGATTAGTTCCCCAGGCCTTGTGCACTGAGTTAATCTCTATGAGCATGTTAAATGGTTAAACAAAAATTTGCAATTTTTTTTCCTGGCTGCATTATTAGTTCAGCAAGGATTTCATTTATGTCCTTGCTTTGGGATAAAAGAATAAAGGGACTTTTTGAAGAATGCAGAGAAGTGGGCTTTGCTGTGATATGCAACATTTGAAAAATCAGCGTCTCAGCTTTACAGCATAGCTTTTGACTTTGTAGTGTTCATTTTGCCTCACACATTTTAATACACTGTTTATATGTAATTTGATAACTGGTTTTGCTGTCTTATCAGTTTCAATTGTAAATTCAACTTTTATTTCTTGAAATATTTTACTTATAGAGGACTAACACTTTCTTATATATGAAATAATATAAAAAAACAATGTTCTCCTAAGGGAAAGGCAAAAGAATGTAGCAAAAATACAAGTCATAGTTAAATATCAAGGATGGGATAGTGCTACATATTTTTTATAACTGCTAAATAATTGGCCTGTATACTTCAGAGGCAGATTTTAAGAAATTGTATGTATTGATTAGAAGAGCAAAACCAAGTGTTCAAGTGTTCTGCACAATGTTGTCTGCTTCCAAAAAGCTTTTTTTTTTTTTTTAACCTTTTCAATTTAGAAATCTGTGACATTCAACAGACATTTTAAAGATCTACAAAAAAAAAACCACCTTCTGGTTATTTAATGTGGGGAAGCAATAGATTGCAATATTTTGTCACAGGAACTGGCAAGCTCCTTGCTTAGAATTCATGCAAAATGAGTTCTAAAACATGTACCTAATCAATTCTGCACCATCTGAACTGTCCTTTGTGTTCTAAATACTAAGCCTTTTTTTTTTTTTCTGTATATATTTATATATGTTCAGCTGAAGATGATTTCTGTCTTGCCTTCTTCTTCAAGGGTAGAAATTGCACCCATTTCTGCTAGGATCTGCCTAACAGTCTCTGTCTTACCTGTCACTTGGCTGGCTTAGGAAATTTGCATCAGCCCCTCACTCTGAGCACTGGTAGACAATTTATCTAATTGCTGTGTGCTTTAGAAGCCTATCAGTATATGAAAGAAGAAAACTACAAATGGAACAGCTCTTGATCTTTTTGGAACATTTATCCTGTCAGCAATAATCAGAGAAAAGAAGTTCAATTGCACATTGTTTCTTTTACCTTGCAAAATCTCACTGCCTTCACTTATTGCTCATGTCAGTTATGTACAACTTCAGCTATCGCTATGATCAGAATTGATTCTGGACCGTAGGACATCCCAAATCCTACCCTGCAAACCTGAATTATAAAGGTGGTGATGAGCAGGTGCTGATGCAAAATGTACATTTTCCTCCTTCCTGCATATTCTGTAAGGTGAACCCCAGGGTACCACTCGCTGCAGGAGGTTTGGTGCCAGTGCATTGCCAGGGAACAGGCAGCTCTACTAACCAGTGCTTAGCATCTTTGCACTACAAAATCATTCCATGAGCCCCAGGCTGCATCCCTTGAGAAAAAATGTACTTCAAAGACAGAGAGGTGCAGAAAGTCTGCGCAAGAGATTTCTGCTTGCTGTACAAACATGCATATTCACCAACACTGTTTGCTTTAATAGTCATAGAGAAATAAGGCTCTGTTCATTAAAACACTTCACAGCTGCCAAGTATTCAAGCAGAATGATCCTCTTATATTTTAGAATTCAACAAGAAGTGTTATTAAAATTGCTGTGACCTCAGCATGATTTGTTTGTCTATTAAATAACCTTAAGACTTTTAAAATCAACAGTGACAATACTCAATGAACACAGTAAAATACACACTGTGGAAGGACACAACTGGCAAAGAGCTACTGAAATACATAGGAGAGGAATTTGGATTCGGAAAATGAACTGAATACAATGTATTCTTGAAAAATATTCCAGTTTCTCCCTCCTTTTTTTTTTTTGAGTCACCTTGAGACTTTTGGGGGAGACAGAGGCATGCAAGAGTTGTACTTAACAAACAGCAGGATGTGACACAAAAAAGTGGTTTTGCTACTCAAAGTAATTCAGCATCTAGGAGGATAAAAATCACTTCATGCAATGCCTTATAAAGTTTGAGAATGCAGAATTTGTGACTCACCATACACTGCCTTCAAACTATGTTCATACAATATTATATAACACTGTGCATGCTCACCTGTCGAACAGAGTTAATTATGAGTCAGGTATCTCTTCACATCATTCATTTCCTTCTCACTTGAGAGCTGACTTTCATTCTTTACTGAAATAACCCCTCTCACAAGACAGTGATTAGTCTGACAAATGGATAGAACAAAATACCTTCAGCCCCTTTGTGGGACCTCCTCTAGCATTCATGACAGCTACAGCTAAGTGCAATACATTTTTTTGAATTCCTCTTATTCCTTTGTGGCAAACGAGGAATGTCTTAAATAAGACAATACCAGCATATGTTTACCTATTCAGTTTCAGAAACTCCCACATTATCCTTCAACATTTAAAATTTACTTTCAGTACAAAACCCTAAAATATTATGGGAAAAAAAAACTCACTAGGAATATGGGGAGGAGAACTTAACACTGTGCCCAGCAGAGCTCTCTCAATAAAAAATAGGGGAAAAGAAAAGCTCCTATTTCACCTTCTAGTGGGAGGTTACCTAAATATATCCCTTTGATATAAGGGAACAATACTGAGCACCAAAATCATCTCTGCCTCTAATCCAAATGTCCATAGATTCGAGTTCCTGAGCTTCACTGCCCCCATCTGGATAGTGAACATGACTTTGTTGGATGTGTCTGTTCAGAAAAAATTATTCTCCCCAAGCCCAAGATCACCTAAGGTCATAAGACAACTCACCTTGAAAGTCCTGTTGGACTTAGGGCATTAGGAACAAGGCTCTGCCCTCCAAGTTTGGCTGCACTGCCACTCTCGCTGGCTCAGTCTCTAGACTTATATGGAACAAACAAACACAGGATGGCTCAGCTCTGAGGACATCAGCTGTCCTCAAACATCACAGTTATGGTGACAGAAAAATAGAAAAGACAAATGAGATTAGTCATCACATGAGATACACTTCTGCAAGTCTTCACAAACACAAGATCTGTGTCATGCTAACAACATTAGGGGATTTCCCCACTTTGTCCCTTAAGGAGATTGCAATAAAAAATTCCCCTCTCCCTTCTCTACTAAATATCCTGCTTTGTTTTATTTCCTCTTAAAGACATTTTGTTTTCAGCTTTGCCAATCACTCTGAGTTTGTGCACTAAGCAGTCATGTAGAAAAAAATACTTTTCTTTGTTCAGCCAAGTTATAAATGTATCACAACTGAACCATGCCGTATCAACAGTTTGTGTATAACTTGGAAAAAAAATAATATATCCACTCTCACTACTAAGATTGGCTGAGGAGGTGATTGGCATTTTTTTAAGGATGAGGTATATTAGGCTAAATTCACAGATGTCAAACCCCCTAAAGATAACAGCAGCAAACTGTTCCTTCAAGTGGCATATGTACTTTTGCTTTTTCTCTCCTTCTGTGGGTTCATGGTTTAGTTACAGAGAGCAAAAATTTGTCTATTACAACAGAAGATGTCGTCACACATTCACGTATTCCTGATCACAACTAAATCCTGATGAAAAGATCCCTTGTAGTACTGTAAAGACACTTGGGCATAAATTATTACACAGTTTACACTTAAATACAGGAAGTCTAGCTTTAACATGATTGGAAAGGTTTTCCAGACACATCCCATGGGCTCTGTTTCAATCCCTGAGAATTGCATGAGGGCTGCATGGGCACCTTGGTGCTCGTATGTCTATATTCACTACACTTCCCATGCTCCTAAGAATTTATGCTATGGACAGAGCTGTACATCCTGCTAGATATTCCATTTTACCAGAAGGTCTCATGCCTCCACCAAGAGTCATGGTTTGGCTTCTTGCCCAGTGGAAGAGAGGTAAAAGCAAACACAGTCAATTCTATAGGCCATAAAGGGAACAAAAGTAACCCAACTTAAAATAAAAAGAAAGAATGAAAAAGTAGGCCTTCCTGGGTCTATAGAGAAAATTCTTCAGAAAATTTACTGTCCTTACCAGAGGGGAGAAACTCTGAATGATCAGCAGGCAGAACTGCTCATAGCCGGCCAAAAGAGCTGGATATTCCTCTCACAAATACAGGTGCCCACACAGAGCAATGGACATGCCTGGTAAGGAAAGAAAGCCACACTTGGCTCTTGTATTCTGCTGTTGCACCTATGGCCACCACTCCCATCAGAAGAGAAATGCCACTAAATGGAAAAAGTTTCATCTTCCAACTTCATAACCATTATGTTAGAAAACTAAAGGTGCAGCATACAACTGCTATTCATTTGCAGCCTCAATCTGTCACTATTACCTTTACTCACTGTTGCACAGCTTGCAGGCTGTGGTTCACACCACCCTTCATTCATCAGCACATTTCAGAAGCACTGTGTATTTCACCATGTGTCTTTAGACCTCCATGCCTGTCCTACTTCAACATAAATTTAAAATTCTTTTCTTAGAAACCAGCAGTATCAGAGGTTCACTGTAAGAGAAGTCACAGGAGTCGTTTAGGATTTTCATGTATGGGAGAATACTCCCACTCACATCCTGAAGAATGTGGGGAGGTTCAAACAAAAGGATCTGACCACATGTCTGAGACTAAACCAGCAATGCATATCTTCTTCTACCCACACCCTGCTCCCAAAACTCAATCTGTTACAAAACCAGTTCCTTTCCATCTGCAAAGTTCACTATTTTATGTTATCAATCTCATTCAGAGTCCAGCAGAAAATGCAAGAAATGGTTAGTGGAAAAGGTAGTGAATCTTGAAATCATTTCAGTCCTAGACACACAGAGAACACTGTAATTTTCTATAGAAACATTTAGGAATACAAGTCCCTTCTGACTTTTCCACTAACATTGTATCCTTAGACCTTCATCCTCTCTCAGGTATTAAATTGTACTGGGCTTCATTCTGTGACGCTGTTAGTAATGTTTTCAAATGCTATATGCAGGGTTACTGTACTCTGGGAAAGTGCTAGTCAGGAAATTATGTAAGAAATTAACTTTATTCTGTTACTGCAATTCTGGCAATCTTCCAGATCTTTATGTCACTGGCTGCATGTGTTTATCAACAAAAAACCCAGAGATCTTCTTGCCATGACTGTAATTAATTCCAGTAATCAGGTACCGGATACATTATTTGCAACAATATAAGCCCAAAATTTGAGGTAATCCATAAGAAAATCAACAATATTTCATGTCATTCTGGATGTTTCACCAGTCTTATTTAAAACTGCCTCTTTCCTTACATATTATTTTTTCAAACATGCTTTTAGTTACACCTAAGAACATTTACATTAGCAGGATGGAATCTGTTGATTCCTACTTAAAAATACCAGGTGATTTTAAAATAACTTTGCCTTTTTGTATCTCCCCCCCACTACCCAAGAAGAACTGTCTGCTTGAAGACCATCATCAGTTGTGATTCTGCTTGTATTCTGGTATGATTTCTTCTCTTTGTGAATAAAACTGTTTGCTTTCAAAAGCCATTTACCAGTTTCTTCCCTGATGTAAGACTGTCTATCCTTTTCTTTGCCAAGAGAAATTGAGTGGTTTGGGGTGTAACAGGCCACTAAAAGGGAGATCTGCACTGGTAGGATTGCTTCTGAATAGTTCTGTTATAAGTCATTGTGAATTTGACAATGGAAAGCACTGCCAAAGCAGGGAAAGCTGTTCAAAACCCCAGACTTCGTTCTAGGCATATTACTAAAATCACAGGCTGCTTCCTGCTTTTTAGATAAAAAACACAAATATTTGCAGGGAGATGGGGAAATAAAACTCATTCACTTCACTTGTTTTTTCACCATCTAGGCTTACATTCAGCCACTTTTCACCTCCAAGACAAAATCCTGCATCATGAAAGAGCAAATTCAAAGCCATTCATGTGAAGTTAATTCCATTTGGTCACTCCAATAACACAGAAGTACATGAGGAGGTTACAGCTGAGTAGTGCAGTGTAAGAGACAAACACTCAAAATTCAGCTAAGAAACCACTGAGCCTGTGCCTTGCTACCACCACTGGTTTTGTTCCACCTCTGCTACCAACGAACTGGGCACAGCTGTGTGGAAAAACTGTGTTGGTAGTGGGGCACAGTGTGGTCACCCCTGGCCACTCTTCCACTGGCAAAGGGATGTGCTCTTTGCTATTCTGCTTTCTGATTCAAAACTCGAAAGGAGATACTTCCCAATATGCAGTAAAACAAAGAAAAAGGAATAAAATGTCTTCAGAAGTGCCTAATGGAAATGGACAATACAAGAACTCTCAATACTTTGTTATATTGCAAAATAATATTGTGAAAAAAAATAAGACTCATTGCATCGATAATTTTAAAAAGAATTATGATTCTGTATTTAGAAAAGTCAGACACTGGATTTCACAACCATATGTGGCAAACATTAAAGGGAAAACTGGATAGGATTGTCAAGGCAGTACGGAGCCAAGGATTGCTGCCTTTTTTTTTTCTTTTTTTAAGCTCGCCCCAAAGCACTGGTGGTGGGCAGAGAAGTTTAACACAACTTTCCTCTGCAACTACTGCTAAAGTAAGTCTGACTGACAGTATGCAAAAACTGGCAGTGCTGGAATGATGCTGACAGCACCAGGATTAGCTGGGCAATTTTGGGACAGTTTGCAGTGTTACTGCCCATTTTCAGCTGGTTTGTGAATAAAAAGGAATTTTCAGTCTTATTTTTCCAATGTAATTTATGAGATGAATAGAGAGTAGATGGGAGAGCAAGACTTCCCTTGGAAGTGCATGGGAGGATTTTTAGTCAATAAGCAGTGCACATTAGCCAAAATTTTACTGCCAACAGTAGAAAATCTGTGAGTATACTGTCAAAATAAATAAAAATGAATGGCCTGAACATTGTTACTGTTTAATTCTAAATGTGTATGCCAAGAATTGCAAAACTGGTCTTGCTCACAGCCCTGAAAAGAATTACTTCATTATTAGTTCCTTCATTTTTGAGAAAAGATTATACCTAATGAAAATTCACAAAACTTAAAGAAGCCAAAGAGCAGTTTTGCCAAAAGGCATATGATCAGGTTAGCACTTACTCTGTGCAAGCCTTTGCACATCCAGAGCAGCACTTCAATATTGATTAATTTTCAGAATGCTCAAATGAGACAAGCAAACAGAAATCTGACAGCCAAATGCTACAAACAGCCCTCTCTCCACACAGGTCATGTATTATCCTATCACTGCTTTTCCCCAGTATTTTCAGGCTGAATAGCATAACTTAATTTGCATGTTCTCAATAAGCATAACAATACAGTACATATTTACAGAATTAAGTAAAAAGGTAAATGAATATGGGGTTGGAGGAGGGAGAAGGAGCAGATCCTTCTTTTGTAAGATTAAAAAACATGCTGGGATTTTTATTTGCAAACTATGCCATGCAATTCCTTAATTTCCTTTTCATCCCAGTGTTTCCCAAATACTTTGTCCTTCAGAAGATTTTATTTGCCTCGGGGGAAAACCCAGTATTTCTACTGAACAACCACAACAACTTGGCAGGAGAGAAGAAAAAGCACATTTAACTCATTGAACCTGAAAGTTGCATTTACACACTGAAATAGTGGAGAGACCCTAAGAGCAAGTGTCCTCATCTTAAAAAAGACACAAAATCTGCATTGAGGTATTTGGAGCCACAGCTTGTCCTCTGTCTTCCTTTTCATCACCCTGGAGTATGTGGCTCCTTAAAAGGATGTCTGTGCAATCTTTCCCTTCTCCAAGACAAAATACGAGAGGGATCAAGACCCCCCAGGCCCCACCAGTGCCTCCTCCTCAGGCAAAGAATGAGGACGTGCAGAACTCCTCACAATGCTCCCATGGGAAGATTCCTACTAAAGGAGTCAAGTGAATCAATTGGGGAACAAACCAAAACCTGGCACTCTGGAAAAGAGATTGCAAAGGCTTAGACTCTGAAAGGACAAAATATATGGATTTGTTGTTGTTGTTGTTAGCCTTCTCAGCAACACAGCATTCCCAGCTCATCCAGAAATGAAAGCAGTTCTGGTCAGTCCCATTCCTACTATGTGGAATGAGGGTGCTGTGGCTCAGCACAGCAATACAATCTGGGCTCACACACCACTGGAGAAATGGGGAGCAAACCTGCACATGTCAGAACCCCAACAGAGAGTTCACAACTAATACCTTGATATTCTCCTCCAAATCAGCCAGGATAGTTACATTTCAGAAATGACAGCTGACTTTTAGACTGACTAACTACCCTTCTTTAGCTCTTTCCTAGGCACATTATAAAACTGCAAGCATCTTGTGTATGTGTGATAGAGAAAAGTATCTGCCATTTCCCTAAGACATAGCAGTACAAGATGTGCCCCAAATGAGTTCCTTCATCACCTTCTGAATGCACTGGCTTTAAGAGATTACACAGTATCCTCCTGTGTACCTGTATAAACATGGTATTTATCTGGGTACTGGGTTTCGTTCTAGAGTATTTTAACTGCCAGCTCTTATTCTGAGAGACAGATAATGTAAATAATTAACAGGCAGGACATTCTTCCAGCTGCTAATGCTGTAAAATAATTTCTCAGATGTCATCCCAGAATTAAATTTAATACTGATTAAGCACTCAATAATAATGTGTGGCAAAAGACAGACAACTGTAACAGAACAAACAGTGCCAAGGAAGTGCTGATTTTTGTCTGACTGGCTTTCTGCCTCTACTGATGGCAGTCGATTAAAAAGCATTTTTTGCATGCAGACAGCAGTTTTCTGCACTTTCTTCCTGCACTTCTCTCACATCTCTGTTAACAGTGATGTGTTTTCATTAGCAATGGGGCAGCAGTAGCCAGTGCCACAAGCCAAGTCACACTGAGGTGTGCTCTGCTGCTCAGGAACAGATGGTTCCCCCCTCACAGCACACCAGGGAGGCTGGCTGTTCTACACAAAAATACCTGTTCACACCTGCTGGGCAGGCCAAGGAGACAGTCATCAGGACACTCAGATCCATTCCATGTGCACAGGGCACTTTCATGGGTCACTACACATTTCAGAGGTGGAATCCACCTGGTTTCAGTTTTTACACTCAGTTATCAGAACAGGTGGACTCTTCCCTGAGGCTTTTCAGCCCCAGGAGCTGCAGGAAAATCCCCTGTCACTGCTCATGATGGAATAGAAGTTATTTTAGACTTTGTGAGAGCCAGTCATTCAGTGTATGCTTCTGATCAGATATTGATACCAGTGATGTTGCTGGTACAGACACAAACTCAGTCATGTCTGGAAAAACAAACCTTCCACAAGTGTTTCATCAGCCATCAGTCAGGATCTGCATCTCATTATCACTTGCAGCTTGCCCAGGCTCTGGAATTAGTGAATCCAAGTTAATGAAGACTCTCTGTTTAGCAAAGAGATCATTTCACAATTAGAACTACATTTCTAAAATGGGAGTTGAACATTAGCATGTCTGTAGGGCTTTTCAAGCTGCAGTACCCAGAAGCTGTAGTATAAATGGACTTGAACACATTCCAGTAACTTGTATAATTAACAAAGATACAAAATGCTTTAAAAATTTAAAACTGCAGCCCCACATACTGTCTCCAGCTCTGTCCAGTCACCCAAATAATCACATCCACCCTAGTACAGTTATGGACTTCAACTTTAAAAGCATTAAACTGATTCTTGTCTGGTGACATGTTGACTTTGTTGAGAGCATAATTAGGCTACTGCTACTTGAAATCTTCACCAAAAACTCTCCAAGTTTGTTTTAATATAACTTTTGACACACTGACAAAGCCCAAAATACCCAGTATTCTGTAAGAGCCAAGTGTTATGGATAGAGCAGATCTTAAGAGCTGAAGGCACTCAGTACTTGGATGCAGTTCCTGGAAAAGATTCAGGAAGCTTTCATGAACAGTGCTAGATCAGTAGGTATCACAACTTTTCTATTAATCAGTTATTAAGCTGACTTTTCAGTACCTGCAGAAGCTTTGAATGCCTGCAAAATACTTTTTGTAAAATTGAACTACCAATTCTGACTATTCCAAGGTTACTAGATTATATTTTTCTTCTAGAGGAACAGGTGCACTGTGTTGTGAGTGTCTGTGCCATTGCAGCTAAACCAGCCTGGAGGCTGCACTGACCTCTGCTCAAGTTCAGCACTGCAGGGCAGTGTATAAATGGTCTGTTCTGGGACAAATGCTTAAAGCTGAGGTAACTCCCCTCTGAACTTCACATATTAGATGGGAGCCAAATCAGCAGTCTGAAACTGTTAGTAGGTACCAGTGAAACTCATTTTCTTCTTCAATGACCTCTCATTCCTAGCCCAAATGAAAGTGCAGCCCTAACACCTGAAATATTGTTCTCTTCTTCCAAAGCTGCATTTGTATTATACTGCTGCTACTATGGAGCTGCTGAAAACTATGAAATTCATAATTATTCTCTAAACAGAAGCCAGTCAATGGCAACGATAAGAATCCTTCAACACTATTGACAGAGCTTAAAAAAAGAAAAAAAAAAACCAAAAAAAAAAAAAAAAAAAAACCACGCAAGGGAAAGGGTTGGTTGGAACATGAGAGACTATAAACTGCAGAGTTTTGTCCAGGCTACAGATTATTCAGCAGTACCTCTCCTTTGTAGGCTTTCTCTATATGACCACATAATGTAAAAAACCAAAGCCACAAAAGCCAAATAAAATAAAACCAAAGCAACCCCACATACAGAAAAATCACTGGGGAAAAAAGGACTCATACCCATCCCTCAATGAAAAGCAGCTATTACTTACAAACACTGTGAGGAACAAAATTCTCCTTCCAGGAAGCAAACAGCTGCACCTTGAGGCTGGAAGAAGTAGATGGTATCTGCACATGATAAATCTCAGCCCGCAGCCATCAGAACATCATCAGTGATTTCAAAGATGTCCTGATTAATCAAACTGCATAATTAGGTGTTTTAAATGTCCCTGCTATATCAAGTGCCTTTACTATGGCTTGTAAAGTGGTTCATTTTAAACTGTGACTGGACAGAGGCTTGACTGTGCTGATAATCCAGATATGCTTTGGGAATTACTGTGTACCACTTGATTAGATTAAGAGATAAAGAGAGAATTAGGAGCCACTTGCCATAGCTTCATCAATGTAGGCTTCTGTCACAGGCTTTGCTGGAACAGACTACACAAAATCTGAAGAGACAGATGATAAAGGCAAGAGTATTTCCATGCTGTTTAGGTTGATATGTGAACAAGCAAGGCAGAAATTTAAGACAGATTTACTCACTCTTAGGTTAACAAAGAGAAACAAGCTGGCCTACTGAAAACACAAACAAGCCCCATTTCCAAAATGCTGTCCTGCTTCTGTGAGCACTGGAATAACCCAAGTAAGCCACATCATCAGGAAACAATTTTTTTCTCTACTCTAAGTACACAAAATAAGCTGTGTTTGTGTTGGGGTGGGTGTGTGTACAACTTTTACCAGCCGTAACTCTACTGCCATTGCTTAAGGGTAAAACAAAAGCAGCCAAAGGCTGTGATCCCATAATTAAGGGACTTGAGCATCTCCCATGAGGAAAGGCTGAGGGAGCTGGAGCTGTTCAGCCTGAAGAAGAGATGACTGAGAGGGGCGCTCATCCCTGTGTGTCAGTGTCTGCAGGGAGGGGCCAGAGCAGGGACCAGGCTCTGCTCCTGGTGCCCAGCAATGGGACAAGACACAATGGGCAGGGACTGATGCCCAGGAATTTCCACCTGAACATGAGGAAGAACCTGCAGGTGATAGCACTGGAACAGGCTCCCCAGAGAGGGCCTGGAGCCTTCCCCACTGGGAAGAACCACCTGGATGCAATCCTGTGCCATGTGTGACCTTGTGGGAGCAGAGAGGCTGGACCAGATGACCCCCAGTGGTCCCTTCCCATCTGACCCATTGGTGATTCTGGGGCCCACTCACACTATCACACTGCCAGACACTGCTTTTGCAGTTTTTACAATTAAATGAGCCATAGGTAAATGTCTAGACTAATTCTCTAACCCTACACTTCAGTCTCACAATAAAAATCACAACCACTCTTCAAAATTTATAGTGGGAAAATTACATGCATAAATTGTCTTCAAAAAAGACATACTTTTGGTGGCAGGAAGCTAATTTGCTTCACACCACTGCACATTTTTCAGAGGTCTCTACTGAGTATTTTAGGAGTGATTCAGCAATAATTCCAAAACAATTCTCATAAATTCTTTACCATGTATGGACACAGAAACTTCTCCCCCTTTTTTTGGAGTATGCTCTGCAGCTTACCAGAGACTGTAAGATTTCTGATGCAACTTGAAAAAATGAACAGTGTTCTAGTTTTTAAAATGATTGGTTATTTCAGTTTGGGTTTGATAGTTCACTGTTCAAGAAGAAGTACTATTTACTGGTCAAAGAGCTGCAAGTCAAGACACCAGACTCAATTTCCTAGTAGGGCTGAGACCTGACTTCAAGCACTCATGTACATCTTATGTGCCTTATTTTCTGTTGTATACAAAATACTTCACAAAGATAACAGAGTACAGGATAAAACGTACAGCATACATACACAAAAATAAACTTGTTAATAATAAAAAATTCTGAGAAATATTGTGCAGTATTAAGAACTGAGTTTCATTTCTATTCTACAAAATGTTCATAAATATATATGGAGTTGTACAGGAAAAGGGAAGAATTGAAAATGAAATGAAAGCTCAGGGCACACAGTTCTTAAATCTTCACTGAGAGATGAAGATAGATATAATTTCTTTCCAGGAAAAGTATAAAGTACCTGATTACCGAAGTGTGAATTAGTAAAATTCTCATTTATTTCATATATTGCTGTTGGGTAGTTTACTCGGATAACATACAATCTACTTGTAACCAGACTCCAGTCCTGTTACTTCTACAAGGTATATAAAAATTGGCTACATTAAGTTACTTCTATGAAAAAGGTACTTTATTAAAGAATCTATTACAGACTTAAAAAAAAATAAAACTGACTTGTCAATGTCAGGAGACTGATTTTTAAAGAATAAACCATTGGAAATTGTGCTTGGTACTGTGAAAGGATCCCTCCTGTCTATTCACTACATGGGTGGTGGCCTTTTATCTAGCAATGTGTACAGGTTAATACCTTGAGCAACAATTCCACATGCAACAGATTTTAGTAGCAGAAACTGATACATGATACAATACAAAACAAGAAAAAAAACCGTATTTCTCTAAGTCAGTGAGCTCCCCAGATCCAGACACAGGCAGTAAATTAACAGATGGCCTTAAGGACCTAAGGATCTATAAAAGACATAAACCACGAATACTATTAACTGCTCAGTTTTGGGACTGGGCATTGATTTTTATTGTCAAACTGCATTACTGCTGCAGGCACAAGATTCACTGCTGACTTCTGCTCTGTATTGATTTTGTTGAACAGCAATCAAGAGTTCAGTATTTAATGGGATGTAGCTCAAACTGGAGTTCCCACTTACTGCAGAGAGAGTTTAATCAATTAAATCTGCCCATTACATATTCTCATTCACTCTGCATAACTGCCTTGCATAAAAACATAAAAGAATGAGAATGTCATTTTGTTATCATCAAATGAAATTGCCTTTACTCATTAATTTAGTAACATTTCTAGATCTTCAGCGTGCAAGGCTTTAGAAGCAGTCAAAGAATTCTGTCACAGATTTTCTGCATGACTGCTCATCCTTGCCACTTTGAATCACACAACTGCAACAGAAGACAAATTGAAGTATTGGACAGAATACTTCCCTCAAGTTATACAGCACTCTGACATGCAAGTTGACCTTACCACATGGGGTCCAATTAAGATTCTTTTGCCATCTAGAATTTAAATTACTTCTATTGATGACAGTTAGAAGATAGTAAATGCTCTCCCTGATACAAATAAAATGTACTTTCTCTTTGGCAAAGATGATGAAATCACCAAAATAAATCCAACGTGAAGCTGAAAAATTACTAACTGTTCCAGGCTTTGCTGCAGATGAACTCTTCAAACTAAAAACAAATGCCCCTGCACATGTAATTACCTGAACAGAAATTCATTCTGGTTTTACCTTTGCAACCACCTCATGATGATGATTTCTGATGGAGACAATTTGTTACTACCATAAGAGCAAAGTAATGAAAACCTGAACCAGTGCTCATACACTTCCTGAATCCACTGGAAAAGCAAAGTGAGATATCAAGTGCAATTATGTGATGGGTTAGATTTTACAGAGACATTTGAGTAATTAACAATTACAGCTGATAATATGAAACAGCGGGAACTGTTAAAATCCGTTTGTGTGAAAAACAAGTTGGAGAATGCTTTAAATATAAACAAGATATTAAATTATTCCTCACAAATAATATGAAGCAAAATATAAGTCATGACATACTCAAAATGTAAAAAGGAAGGAAAGCAAAGAGACTAATTAAGGCTTGGGGGCAGTAGATGATGGTTATAAGCATATGAAGTGACAGCACAGTCTGAGAGAATTCATATACACAGCTAAAAATCAGTACTCCAACAGGAAATATCTTGCTTGATATAAAGGGAAAAGGATGAAAATCATTTAATTAGATCAGGGTTTTTTCACACCTTCCCATTTATTTTCACCTTCCCATTAGACAGGCAACGGTGATCACAAAAAAGGCTGATGAGCAACTAGTGAACTTTGGGGTTCTCAGATTAGCCAGGCTGAATGTTAGCAGACAGATCTGATAGTAAGAGCTCTGATGGTAAATTTTTTCAGGGGGGAAAAAGTGAAATGTGACTAAAAACAATTGGAACAAATGATCACAAAAAACAAAGGAATGAATGGTCGTGTCCTTTGAGTCTGCAACATCTGAGGAAATAGAAATGTGAAGAATAAACAGAAGGAGCTTTCTGGCAAAACTTAGTTATTACGCTGGAAAAAAAGAAGGAAATAAACTAAAGCAGATGTAGCACTTTCTATTTAAAAATTCAAACCTGTTTTCCAACACTGTTGGAACTGTTTAGCTCTTTCTCTTCTGAGAAGAATGTTCTGTAGACTGTATTTCACAAAGTAGTTTTTGAAATTGTAGGTGGTGATATAAAGCAAAACAGAGTGAGCTTCTGAAAAGAAGTGATAATTGGCCACTGTACTAAGGCAAACTCCTACCCAGTACTGTGTGTTAGCTACCAGAACTTACCATCTCCATAAACACAATTTTAAGTTTTAACAAAAAACAACATGCAGTTGTTTTGCTGTCCTGTCACTGGAGCTAAAGCAGGAAAAACTCCTACCAAGAGGTGATACTTGCAAAGTGCAAAAAAAATACATTTCTGGGAAACAGAACAAGATGGGGGGGAAAAGTTAAAACAACGATTAGAAGGAAAGGCAAAAAGTAGAAAAAGAGCTGTCTGTTGGTTTTTCTACTTTCTCTGAGCTCTGTGCTAACTGACACCAGGAGTGCCATGACATTGATCATCTACAGGATGAAGCAGAGGATATTTCTGTCATGTCATTTCACTGATAATAATAATTGTATGCTCATATGAAGTGGCAAATGGTAACAGCTGAGAGCCCTGGCAGGGGTTATTCATCCCTGCAGCCTTCCTCAGCTTCAGCTGGATGGGGAGCAGGCAGATGGAAATGGGCTGGAGCAGTCAATACCCAGGTAACCCAAGTGAGTGTAGATCCTTCTGGGTGGGTTCTGCCAAAAACTCCAAGAAGCTTCAATCACCTCATCCTGAGCATTGCCTGAGCTGCTCTAATCAATAAACAAAATCCATAGCACAAGTGTTTAGGTGTACTCCAGGGGTTCCCTACCCAAGACAGTTTGTCAAAGTGCAGTAGCATTCCAGTGACAACTGCAGGAGGTACAGGAATCAGTGCCTCCTACCACAAGGGCTCCTTGGAAAACCTGGGAGTAACCACTGTGGGGGGGATTTCAGTTATCAGTCCATTCAGTGATAAATAATAATAAACATCTCTTTGCAGCTACACTGCTCTGCTTTCTTATTCAAGTAAGTAACAATGGACAACTGCAAAACATGGAGAGAAGGTCAACTATGTGAAATGTGCACAACTGTGAATTTAAAGAAAACCTACGAAACAGTATGAATACCTGCCATACTGCTGTAAGATCTGTGCTTCAATACTGGCATGGTAAGTGCCTCTAAACACAAAAACGGATCAAGTGATCAAATTACTCATCAAATTATATCTTCACACAAAGTGCATACTCCTTCCCCACAGCCCCCACTCAAGAAGTGTTTTAAATTGAATTGCTACATAGATGAAAATAATCATTCTGCTCATACCTCATGAGGTCAGAATGGCAACTAACACACTTCATTTATAATGTGGCATTATCTGCTGAAGGCAGACTGACATAATCTGAAAGGGAATGATCTTAAGTTAACATTCTTCTCTATGTTCCTTTGCCACAGCCTGAGCTATCAGTGAAGGGATTCAGAAGTTCCAGGGTTTCAGTGAAAGGAGCTTATTCATGTAAGCCATTGAGATCAGGCACCAGAGCTGGTCAGCTGCAGCACTCCAAGGCTCAGCATGGGCCAAGAGGTGTTAATGGGTGAGAAATATTACCAATGTGAGCAGATCACACACCACACTAACATTCATTAGAAATGTATTTCAGAAGCCCAGCATTCAGTTTTGTAACTCCCATCGCCCTGGGCTGGATTTTGCTAATGCCTAGTCCTCACCATATTTAACATTTTAGATCACTGAAACAAATGTGAAACACTCTGTACACCATGGGTCCTATTTTAGAACACTAAAACAAACCTGGGACACAATGTGCCTCAAGCA
>VYZP01077470.1:4777-27081 GCA_013400635.1 Hypocryptadius cinnamomeus | reverse complement strand
TTTATCCTCTGTAATGAAATTGACCATGATTAAAATCCTTTTCTGTCTTGCTATTTCTTTTTTTCTCTCAAGTGAACAGAAGTAATGTCTTGATTACAGAAAGTGCAGGGAAATAATGCTTTTTCTTGATCTTTTAATACAAATGTTTTGGAAAACCTTTGGACACCTGAACTCGGTATTTCTTGTGCCACTGCTGAAAAAGCTGTTGTCTTAGTTACTTGTATAATATATGACAATAACTAAATCTTCTCAACGTTATAGAAATGCAAAATGGTTTGAGTTTGTTGAAAGTATGAAGAAAGTAATGATTTAGTAAATTCACACACTATCTTGAGAGTAGTGTAGCTGTCCTGTTACTGTGATGTTCCTGAGCCACAGTTTTGATGGCATTTAAAGCTAGTTTATGTTTTTATTGTTTAAATTATTTCTAAGTCTTATTTCTAAGGCTCAGTGGACTTTATTGTTACTAGTACTGTGTTATAAAAGCTCAGCCTCAGTCTGGACAGAGCAGCCGGGAAGTTTTGTTACATGACTGATGAGGAACACAATTTCATTCATTTAGTTTCTACTTAATTCTGCAATGAGGGGTTGCCACAGTGTCATGCATGTTTATATAGATGTAATTAATGTAAACGGTCGTTGTCATTTTTACAGTTTTGTTGTCATATGTGAGGCCTGTGAGTTTCACTGGGAAGGACAGCATGTTATGGTTTTGAACTATTACTAAAAATCGAGAGCTTGTTTTTCATGATTTTCATTGTGTAGATTTCTACGCTTGTTTTGGAAGCTCTTCTGAAATCACAATATAGAAATAATTTAAAGATGTATTGTGTGTAGTTTTATGAAATGTCATACCTTAATGTAATAAAATATTTTAATGTGTTAATTTTTCAACTAGAAACGTCTGAAAGCAGCTGAAGCAGAAAGTAAATTGAAACAAGTATACATCCCCACCTAGTGAGTATAACAACAAACTCATTTTTTGAATAATATACAGGTAAAATTGAAACAGTAACATGCAGTTACATGCATGGTATTTTTCTAGTCATCTCTCTAATGGTTACTTTCACAGGATTTGTTATATGCAGAGATATAATCCGAAAATGCCAGAAACTCTTGTCTTAAGTGAAACCTTCTTACTTTACTGATCTTTGGTTTTGACCTGCAATTTTTTGTCTGGAATAAGAAGTTTTACAAAGGCTGATCAAGTGCTACCTGTGGACTGTTCACATGCAAAAAGAGCCTATTAATTTAAAAAGCAGTTTTTACAAAACAATCTCTTCCAAATCCCTGTAGCACAACATTTCATATTTGCGTAAATGCAATATTTCAAAGTAGAAGCAGTTGTTAATGTAGTTACATAAAATAAAATCAGATAATTTCCCATTACAGTTTTATCTGGCTGATAAAATTTGTTCTTCATCTGGAGACAAGAGATGTTCTGGTTCTTAATTAAAGGTAGCACACAGCCCCAGATCTTCTATCTTTGACTACATGCTATTAATGCAATCTTGTTTTCTTTTGAGGAATTTTTGATCTGTATTTCTTTTAGATTTAAACTGGACCTATATCTGCTATGTCTGCTTCTGTTAACATGTGGTTTGTAGAAAAAAGATAAAATCCCTCCTACATATTCATAATTTCCTCAATATTATGACAAGAGAAAGGATTCCAAATCACTTTTTTCTAAGCTTTCTGTGGGTATATTCAGTTTACTTTTATATGAATTTCCCATTATTGTGAGTGTTTGTATAACAGAAGAATGTAATAACAAAGGAAGTAGTTCACAAAGATTTTTGATGGCTTGTATAAATTACATACAATAGTTTCATTTCCATATTTCATACTGGCTTTTTTCTCTTAAACAGATGTATCAATGACAGCAGACTGTTAAATTTATTTTAATCTTAGAACAAATTTTGTGAGTTTTGAAGCTCACATCTCTAATAAGTCACAGTGTTTAAAAAAAGCTAAAAACTCTAGTATGAGTATTCCCTAACCTTCTCAGATGAGTGGCTGCTTTAAGAAAACCATAAGGTGCTCAGTCTTTACATGATGCTTTTTCAATTTAATTTCCTTGGTCCATGTGGACAATTAATGGATTTTCAATATGTTCACAGTAGGGACCAGCTGTATTGGATGACAAAATGTGTTTCAAAAGGTGGGATTTTTGTGTTTTTATCTTACTGCCTGTCTTTTGCCTCCATTTCAAGACAAAATCCCTAGTCAACAGTAGGAGGATGGTAGGATTTCTCAAGGCTTTGATATCTGTGGTGGTCATGGGATTGCTAAATGCTCTGCTTCAAGACTCATTTTTTGCATTTGAAATCTGAGTAGAATTGATTCTCAGAGCTGATTACCTTTTTGAACTTGATCATTAGGTATTTCCTGTAATTGCAAGGTTCTGTCCTTAATTCCATAGAGTCCCTTTCAATTCATGGCATTTCTGAAAGGTAACTAAGCAACAGATCATAATGTGGAAGGCTTAATTGTCTTTCAAGCTCTTCTCCTGTACCTTGAGCCCAGGATAAAGAATATGTGGAAATTGTAAAATTGTCTCTTGCTGATACAGAGAAAAAGGAAAAGGCAGGAGACAGACTTGTTGGCATTTGAAATAGAGACTTGGTACATCAGAGGTTTCTTCAATTGTCATTTTAACTTTTCTTGAATATATTTTATGCTACCTAAAATGACAAATAATTATCTTAGGAATCAATGTATCCAGCCTTGCATTGTATTGAGGGTAATTAAGACTCACAAAGTTGAAACTCTGGAAATATTGCACTTAATCTAGTGAGGAGTTATATTAATGCTCTCTGAATTAATTGACCTGTAAAGTCCTACTTCACTGAAGTATTAGAAGTTACAAAAATTATGAGTATAGTATAGTACAATAATGTTAAAAAGCCAAACAGAAATATCAAAAAACCAGTTAGTTAGCCTTCTCAGAGAGGAAGTAATTTAGAAGAGAACTGAGACAGAGCAACCTGATATATGGGTGAGTTTTGCCATGGTTATAAGACATTTGTATTACTGTGTGTACTTCTTTTTCAGGCAGGAGGCTGGTTTTGGGATCAACAGCCTTGTAGTATTACAGGCACTGTTGCTCCTCTTGTTATACTCCACTCAAAGTCTATCCTCAACTTGTAAACCTCGTCTGTTGACTAGAATCACCTTGTTAAATTCCATGCTGTGTCAGACTTTTGTTAACACTTTGACCCCTGAGAGTTGGTCTTTTATGATCTTGCCAAGTAGCATAGATCATGTGAGCACAGTAAAAGCTGCAATTGGAGTGTCAGAGCAGCTCTTAACATAGCAAGTGTCTTATAATGCTGAAAATAATAGAGGAATACGAAAATTACTCTTGCTGTTCAAAGAAGATTTTATAGATGTTGTCAGCACACATCAGAATTCCAGAAGTAGATTGTTTGTCTTCATGTTTACCATCCAGTTAATAAAACCACTTTTTTTTTTTTCTTTCAACTTTTTAAAACATTTATTTAAAGCAATAAACCAAATCCCAATCAAATATCCAGCAACAATGGGAAACCTGCTGCAGTCAACGGAGCAATGGGAGCCTCTTACCAGGCACAAGCCACAGTAATAGGTCGGGCTTGTGAAAGCTGCTATAGTAAGTAAATATATTTTTTAATGACTCAAGAGTTTGGGTGAATCTTAATATGTGCTGTTAGAAAAAAAGGTATGTACTTTTGTTAGCATGTGACAGAGGATAATTCACTATTGCTCTTATGGCAGAAATATCTTTAAAGTTAGAGCTGCCTTCAGTACATTAATTAAAGTATTCAAATTTCTTTATGATTTATTTTTAAACAATTCATAAAGCAGAGAAAGTTTAAGTGTTATAATATGGTGGCATTGATCTATTATTCCTTTACTTTCACAAAGCTAGATTCTAATTTCTTTTTGGTTTTTCTTTAAGGCTGCAGGGTTTTTGAGTTTTTTTTCTTTGAATGGTTTTGAAGTGTTTTTGGAGTGTTTTTCCCCTTCTGTGGTTGGGGAACATGGGGAGGACTATTGTTTCTTTCTAGTATTTGGTGTGTTTCTGATAATTTTTGTTGGACTTCTTGAAGTAGCAGCCCTCAACAGAGGTTATATGAGAGCAGATATAAAATCCAACTTAATAAGCCTGTCTTCCAGGGTGAGATTAGAAATAGTGGGTTTGTTGGTTTTTTTTTCTGGTAGTCCTCTGGGACAAAATCTCAGCAATACAAAGTCCCTGGTTTGAAATTCATTATAAAAGCATTTCCAGAGTTTCCATTTGGAGTTCACCTCTCTGGTGCTTTTATAAAAAAATACAGCAACAAACAATTCAAGTTCTTACTTTCCATGTCAAATATATTAAATATTTATCCATACAATGTGCTGCTATTGCTATGTGTTATGGCCATATATAGTCATCTATTAGAGCATTTGGATTGATTGTAGTGAATGTGGCATGCACCAGTTCACCTGTGCTGCTTTCTCCTCCTTAGCTCCGCAGTCTCACCAATGGTATTCTTGGGGCCCTCCTAATATGCAATGTAGGTTGTGTGCATCTTGCTGGATTTATTGGAAGAAATATGGTGGCCTGAAAATGCCCACACAGACAGATGAAGATAAGCTGTCTTCCAGCCAACCTACAGAGGTAGGATTGTGTAGACAAACTTTTCTAAAACAAAACGTGGTGCTTTCACAAGACTGCTGTGATTTGATTATTCAATTGAATGGTTTTTATGTATGTATTCAACTTTGGTATTACAAAACTCAGTTTATTAATCCTTTTTCTGTGTTAAGTAGAACTGTACAGTGCTCAGGCCTTGCCATATCTTTATTTGACTAGTTCTTGTGTAAACAAGCATGTGCTTCCTGCATTTTTGGGGTACAAATGTTATTTTGTCTGTCAAATGGTGTGTTATATCTGAAATGTTAAATCTACTATACAATATCTCATTTAGGATGGCATTATATATCCATTCTCAATAGAGTTGTTTGCTCTGTGGCTTCCCACATGGGCCTGTTTTTTGTAAAGTGCTTAGACATGTTATTCACATTTTCCTGTAAGTTCTACATCAGATTAACAGCAAGAGTAGACTTTTCTTTTTTCCCTTGTGGTGTCTCTCATTCACAGACACTATGTTCTTTTTTCGTAAGCAAATTTTTAACCTTGTGATTTTGTCTCTTTTAATTCTGATTGTTATACTAGAACACATGTTCAGCCTTTAAAGAGAGGAGTGAAAATCTGAGCTTTTTAATAGGAGATAGTCATTCTTGCTTCCACTGGCAGTGATGGGAGTGTTTTCTCTTTGCTTCTTTGAGTGAAAGAGTTCTACATCAGATTAACAGCAAAAGTAGAAAGACTTTTCTTTTTTTCCCCCTGTAGTGTCTGTCTTTCATGATTCCTTTTGCTTAAGCAAATTTTTAGACCTTGTGATTTTGTCTCTTTGAATTCTGATGCTTCCTGATTAGACCTAACGCAGGTTGAAGAAAAAAAAGTCACAATTGTTAATGGTTTTTGAGCACAGCATTGAAATAATGTTCTAACAGTGGAAACCTAATTATACCTCAACTAATTTAAGTCACATTTCTTCGTATACACACACATATCCACAATCTATGTTCTGTTTCTGGCAATCTCTCCTTCTGTGGAATCATTACAGTGCTCTTACCTGCATTGTCATTGTCATGTTCTTGCTCTAGTACAGGCAAAAAAGAAAAGGATGTTTTGTAGTTTTTTTCCTGTACTATCGACTGGTGACCTGTTCTCAGTGCACTCTGTAGATTTTAATGTTATAACTAAATAGTCTCTCTTTTCCTGCAAATGTCCTAAATCCTTTTCTAAGGCTATCTTGAATTTTGGGGATGTTTGGGTGCTGTGACTCAGACGTGTGTCGCTCTCTCTGTGTTCCCTCCCGCAGGAGTCGCATGTCCGAACTCACCTGTCCCGGCAGGCCACGCAGGGCACTCCGGTCCGTAACACGGGCAGTCCCAAGTCGGCGGTGAAAACACGGCAGGCTTTCTATCTGCACACCACCTGTTGGACAAAACTGGCCCGTCAGGTCTGCAAAAATACCCTCCGGCTGCGGCAGGCAGCGCGACGTCCCTTTGTCCCTATTAACTGTGCTGCCATTAAGGCAGAATGTAAGATGTTTTTTTAATTCTTAGTTCTGTGTGCTGTGCTTCCCACCCATTTTTGTCTTTTAATTTTATTTTCTTTTTCAATAAACATTTCTTGTCTATACGCTTTTGCTTTTCATTTTTTTTTTCATTTATCCAGCATATTACCGACACATTGGATAAAGTCTGGTTGCCTTGAACAGATCTTAGGCTGTGGGAACATTTCAAATTAATTAAAAAAGGGATAACTATTATCTCATTCACTTTCAAAAATTGACATTAACAAAAATGGGGGGCAGGAAGGGAAAATCAGTGCCACAACATGCATTCTTCCTACTAGGCAGAATGAAAGAAGTGTGCTTTTCTGTTGTTTTAATCGTTTGCTGAGCAGAAACTATAGATCTGTACATGTTGTACTTTTTTTCAATGGGATTGGTCAAAGAATCAGGAGCTGGGGTTTCGTAATAATTTAAATGTGGTGTGCAATACAGTCCTTTGTCACTGTGACAGTCAGATGGTGGTGATAGCTACGTTTATTCATCATAGTTGCATCATTTTGGTTTTTTCTGTTCCAGTTTTAAATTTTAGTTCTAAATAAAATTCTATATTATGCTTCTTTTATAGCCAAACTATAAAGACCTGATGAATTTCTAGTAGCATGACAAAAGGCTATGAGTTTTTGTAGATAGCGACAGTGAGTCTCTTCACCTGCGTATGTGTATAAATTCTGCTGCAAAGTCACTGCATATTTCAACAGCTTTTCTATCTGCACTGGGCACATTGTTTACTGTTCACACTGTCTGGCTATAATTCCCAGTCTTCCATAGATAGAGTTCTTGGAGCAGATGCTTAGTATTCCAGGATGAGGCATGCTGGTTCATTGTACTGTCAATTGTATTAGAATTGAAGAGAACTTTTAAGATCATTAGATGTGGGGTTTACAAGCATGTTCATTAGATTAACAATAAATGTTTTCACAGCATACTTACCTGAGATGCAGATGATGTCTGCACTGTTTATAAGAAATTTGCTCCACGGAGGCTTAAAATCTGATTTTGAGTAATTATTTTCCCTTTACGTACTTCAAGACCAGCCATTACGCATATGCAAACTTTTTACCTACTTCTGCAGTACTCCAAAACTTGCTGAATATTTCTGTTCATTGTCCTTGTCTAATTTTTTAATTCTTTTGGCCATTTTCTTTCTTCTTTTAAATGTGCAAGTCAGGAACAACTTTCAGGTTTCAGGAAACCATGTGTCAACTGAGAGAATCAAATGAGTTGTTCTTCATGGAAGAAGTATGTCTAAAGATGAATTAAGATTACATTTTTAATCCTCAATCCAAAATAAAGGTTACTTTCTGAGAGAAAGGTATTGTACCTTTAAATTTATGATTCTGCTGAATCCTGGAGGTAAATTCAGAAGTTCACTTGAACTTTATATCTTTTTATCCATATCTGTCATTTTTCTCACTCACTGCAGTAAAAAATATTCAAAAGATGAAACTTTTGTTTAAGGAGAAGAAAAACCAGAAGAAAAAATTTTATCCAACTGTTAATTGTTATACTAGAACACATGTTCAGCCTTTAAATAGGGTGAAAATCTGAGCTTTTTAGCAAGAAATAGTCATTCTTGCTTCAACTGGCAGTGCTGGGAGTGTTTTCTCTTTGCTTCTTTGAGTGAAAGAGTTCTACATCAGATTAACAGCAAAAGTAGAAAGACTTTTCTTTTTTTCCCCCTGTAGTGTCTGTCTTTCATGATTCCTTTTGCTTAAGCAAATTTTTAGACCTTGTGATTTTGTCTCTTTGAATTCTGATGCTTCCTGATTAGACCTAACGCAGGTTGAAGAAAAAAAAGTCACAATTGTTAATGGTTTTTGAGCACAGCATTGAAATAATGTTCTAACAGTGGAAACCTAATTATACCTCAACTAATTTAAGTCACATTTCTTCGTATACACACACATATCCACAATCTATGTTCTGTTTCTGGCAATCTCTCTTTCTGTGGAATCATTACAGCGCTCTTACCTGCATTGTCATTGTCATGTTTTCGCTCTAGTAAAGGCAAAAAAAGTAAAGAAAAAAAATGTTATGCAGTTTTTTTCCTGTACTATCATCTGGTGACCTGTTCTCAGTGCACTCTGTAGATTTTAATGTTATAACTAAATAGTCTCTCTTTTCCTGCAAATGTCCTGAATCCTTTTCTAAGGCTATCTTGAATTTTGGGGATTTTTTGATTTTTAAACAAGATCCTTAATTAGCAGTAATGATTTGCTATTCTGGATCCACTGAGTAATTACAGTTTTGATTGAATATCTGTGTTGGTGTTAGAAATGTTACAGTCATGCTTAACTAATAACCTGGCCAGAGTACCAGGTCACCCATGATGTGGTATGGCATGAGATGGTTGCAATGCCCAGGAACTGATTTGGAATTTGTTTTCCGTGTTGGTTTGCTGAAATTTGAATCTAATGGCTGCTTAGATGCTTTGTCAGACTCACCTGACTCTGTGTGTGCCAAACCAGTTCTTGAAAATGTAACTGCATTTCCCAACTCTATTGCATTAGGCACCGTAACACTCAGAAACCATAAAATCTGAAGACAGAAGGATTGGTGGGGCACTTATCCCAGCTGCATACCGGGTTTTATGCCCGCTTAGTCTTGTGCAATTTGTTGAAGTGCCAGGTTGTAAATGAAACTGATTCCCAGATCTGAGAGAGACCGTCTGAACAAGCGTGTCACAGCTCAGTCATAAAATAAATTGGTTTCTGCATTCCACCTGTGTACCTGAATGCATCTGCAGGTACTTCTCATGTCTTGGAGGAGGATGGAAGCTTCTGGGAATGATAACCTAAGGCCCAAGCATCTTTTAGCTGAAAACCAAAAAGGTTTTGACAGAATATTTTCTCTTATTGAACATCCACCCACATCCTCTCCCTCAGCCCATTATACCCACTGGTAGAAAATAAGGTCCTATTCTGTGTTCTTTATTCCTTCAGATAGTGCAGAGAATTAGATTTTCCTCATTAATGAAGCCTGTAGCACGACCCCTGCTCAGATGCCTGCAGGAGGTAGTGGAGAGGATGCATTTACATCCCAGTTCAATCTCGGGATGGCCACCAGGAGGTTGAGAAGGTGCAGCGCCTCCTGCTAGGAGCACAGCCCATCATGGAAAGCTCAAACTTTGTTCTGTCTGAACTTAATAGACTCACTGTGGTTGGTGACAGTAAACTTGTCTGATGGTTTCTCAGGAATAATTAGAATTGGTGAACTGCTTTGGTAAGATGAAATTGTCGTGGTCTAAATCTCATGCACTACCTCCTTTTTAGTTAGAATATATTGCATGTTTTTTTAGAGACTTAAGCAAGAGAATATGAGCATCCTGTCTGGGGAAGGTCTCTTAATTAGAGAAAAAGCAAAGTGAGCATTCTTCTCAGCAGTCACTGGCGAGACTGGATCTGTTTGCCGCTCACAGGCAGGTTGATAAATGCCTGGCAGTGAGCCATGGCGTCTGTAAACATTATTGCTTCAGCACAGGGAGACTTTTGAGGGATTTTTTATTTTCTTTTTTCATTCCTTGGATATAGCTTTATCACTATAACTATATGTGTTAATTATAGTAATTTAGACCTGGATAACTGCGTGCTGTCTGTGTAGACATGATTGTCAAAATGTTTTCAGTGCATGGTAATAAATTATCTGTATAATATATGTATAGTTATCTGGAAATGGGTGTACTGATCATGATGAAAATTTATTATACATTTAAATCCTCAGATTTATTAACAAATATGGTACATAGTACTTGCTAGTGATCTAGTTTGATGCAACAAAGACAAGTGAAAACAGTAGAATAAGCAAAATATTTACTCACATGTCTTTGTAAGCATTAAGTTTGTATTTTACTGACAAAGCTACCCATTTGTCTGAATTGAGTAATGTTTATGAGTATTGGTTCACAAACTATGTTTTGCATCCTTGATTTTGATAGCTATGTAAGAAGTTTTAGCTGTATCTAGGATGAAAATATTTTCTCTGTTGTTATCTTTGAATACAATTTATGCCAGATTTTTATAGCTGGCAAAATAATTGACAGAGCTTATTATTTTTTTCCAAAGTTTCTAAGAATGCAATTCAGGGAATACATTACATTCATTAGACGATCTGCATTTTCACAGAGATATGATGGAATGTCAAAGAGAAATAACTTGCTAATGAGAGTCTCTCTAAGCTTAAGAGACCTACAAATCTCGTTTTTTTAAAAAAGGAAATAATTAGAAAATACTTTCATTTCTAAAAGCACAGCCTCGTTTGTTATGATCTTCTTGGCATTACTGATTTTATTCACCTCTGTAATGCCCACATCAGTCATTATGCTTGGCAGCTTTAAAGCCTCATGAACAAATGCTTCACATTCTGGTTTGTGATGTTATTTCCTAGAATTTTTCTAGTTGTGCTGTATCCTCTTTAGGGTTATGGTGCCCCAAATTATGTGCACTTCAAGATATAGATTTCCCATAATTTTAGAAAGTAGTGTTTTCTATTTTCCTATCATTATGATTTCTAACATTCTGATTTTGATTTCTTTTTAATATTGTCTAGATATTTTTTTAGAAAGCTGTTGATGCTGACTCCATGAATACTCTTCTGCTTTGTGATGGTGTAGAAGCTGTCATTATATCTATATATTTCAGTGATTTTACCCCTTCAGAATTCATTTACATGCATTTCTTGATGCTGCTCCTGTCCTTTGCTATCAGTTTTAGCTTTGATTATGCTGAGAAATTTCTTATCAGGAAATTTTAACTCTCTAATCACCTCTTTGGCTGCCCTTTTATATGTTGAACAGCACAGGTCATT
Organism: Hypocryptadius cinnamomeus; assembly: GCA_013400635.1. Classification (NCBI taxonomy): domain Eukaryota; kingdom Metazoa; phylum Chordata; class Aves; order Passeriformes; family Zosteropidae; genus Hypocryptadius; species Hypocryptadius cinnamomeus. The sequence continues at coordinate 16,105 of VYZP01077470.1, read as the reverse complement.
TGGGGATTACATGGACAATTAATTTAATAAGGTTTTAATTCCTGAAAAAGCCTCTTTTACCCTGTAACAGCTGGACAGCAGAGGTCTTTGGTGACACAGTTTGGTAAAAGCTCTCTGAAATGCCAAATTGGATGCCAGATCAGCTGCATGTGGGCAGGCCATGGTCCCCTCAGAGGATCCTGGCAGGCCTCTGAGACTGGCACTTACTGGTTTATAGGACATGTAAGTAGGAAGGGACCCTGGAGGTGTCTAATCCCACCTCTTGCGTAAGGTTCACGTGCTCATGGGCCTTTAGGCCAGATGAGCTTTTTTGTATCTCCACAGGTGGAGACTGCATGACTTCTCTGGGCACCTGCTCTAATGTTTGATCAACCTCAGAGTAAATAATCTTATCCTAATGATCTCCTGTCTCCCAGCCTGGCTGCTGCCACAGACAGGAGCAGCATGTTGTCCTGTCCCTGTGTTCCTCTGAGAAGGATCTGGCTCAATGTCTCTGCGCTCTGCTGCTGGGAGGCTGCAGGTGCCAACTGGGTGTCCCCTTGTCCCTCCCATCTCAAGGCTGCCCCGAGCCAGTTTCCCCAGGCCCTGGATGTCCTGCACTCAAACACCCAATCCATCAGCTGGCCCTGCTGCCGTGTGCCTGTAGCTCTTCCCTGGTGGAGACCCCAGAGCTGGACATGGGCTCTGGCTGTTGTGTGCAGTGGACAGAGGGGAGAGGTGACCTCGCTCCCCACCCTGCCGGGTGCACGTGTGCTTGTGAGGCCCCGCGCGCCATTGTCCTTCCTGCTGCAAGGACACACCGCCGAGTCATGAGAACACGCTAAACTTGCTTTCCCATCCAAGGTCTTTGTTGGCTCCCTTGATGTTTCCAAATTTAACCATGTGCCTCTATTAATAATGCAACCTTCTGCCACTCTGCAGACCTACTTACTGGAGAATGTTATCACATTTGCCCTGTTTTTGTTCTCTTGAACCAAGAACATTTAGCATTCATTAAACACCAGCAGTGTGTCTGCTCAGCAGTTTGGATGAATTCCACCTGGTCCTGGTAACTTGGTTCTACTGATTAACCAGTTCATTTTGAAATATTTCCTATGGACACTTCAATGTGACACAGTTCTCATATTTTTCTCGTAAAAGTATTTTGGAAGTGAGGTTCTCTAAGTGCTTCTGCAATGAACAGTGATACAAGGAATGCATTTGGTTTTCTGCTGTGCCTTTATCTTTCTTGTGTATTTTCCTCACACCTTCATAATCTATTGCTACAGACACCAGAACACTTTCTGCTTTTGCTACGTTTGAAAAATATACTAAAAAATATCAGATTCCTTCTTGTTATAAATGTATTTTTTTCTCATAGCTTCCACTATTTCACTGGTCTTACTAAGATTTTTATTGCTCATATAAAAGATCATATTTGATCTTAGGACTTGCTTGAAATTTTGGGAGTTTTGATAACTTCCTACTCAAATTTTATTCTCTGGTTTTACACTTGAGAATGATGCACAATACAACATCTATGTTTTTCTCTGTGTTCTGCATAAAGATAGTAAACTTTATTATACTTTTTATGGGAGCACCTTATTGTGGATCAAAATTTGTTGCTGTTAAACATACTTTACTTTTTCAATAGATAGGTGTGCTTTGGAATGCTCATCTTTGATGAACATGCTTTATCTCAAGTATGAAAATTGTGCTCTCCTTGCAGTGTGTACTCACAGTCAGCATATAAATACCACAACATGATTCAATATCTTTTTTTACAGGGAAGACACGTAGATGGAAAATTTTCTTGCTAATTACTTCTTAGGTGATGCTTTGCTGTTCTCAAAGTAGCTATAAAATACTGTATAGCCTCTGCTTATTTTACTGAGGGAGTCAGTGGAGACACATCATTCTGCTCCACCACTTAAATAATTTCAGGTGTTTTACAATATTAAAAATATTCCAGGCACCAGGCCTTTTGGTTTTTTTTTTCTGAGCACAGTATGTTTTGTGATTAAGAAAAAGTAACAAAAGTACTTAATGTACTCAGGGTTAGGGCTGTGGAACATTTGAAACCCATTGGTATTTCCAGAATTTTAGGTAGGTTCCTTGATCTATTAAAGTAAGTTGTGCTTTGCTGCACTGAAAACATCTTCTTGAACATCTGAAATACTTATTCCAGTTATTGCTGTGCATTCACGATCTTCATGATTTTGCACAGATCTAGATTAAAATCGATAAAGGGATTGTAAATTCTGCCTGGTGTCTTATCCTCTTCCTGTTACTGTTTACTCTGTCTCATGTGCTGGAATGAAACAAACAGGAAGAGTTTGGTTAAACACAGGGAGGAGTTGCAATTATAATCTATTTATAATGTGTCCCTTCTGTAAATCTTGTAGGTAGGTATTTGTGGGAAGTTATTCCATTTGAGAGACCTTCCAATCTATAGAATCACTGTATGAATGCAATTTTGTCCAGAACAGAATACCTGTATTCTAGGTACTGGAAGATCTCTATGGGGCTTTTTATATGCTCTTGGAAGACAGGTAACCCAATAATTCTGAATAATTAAAAAGAAAAAAAGAGATGTCTATTTCCAGTTGTCTTGAAATTATTTACTGAAACCTGGTGCCTTGTGAATTTTTGCCTTAAGCTGACTGACTTCATTGTCTAAGCATGAACCTTTTTATGTTAACACTTGGTGTTTGGGACATGTGGATGGAATCTCTGCTTGTGTATTCACAGTAGCAGCAGGAAATTCAAGGCAGTTGCTACGCTGCTAGTTTTCATGTACTTAGCAGAAAGTTACAATCTTTGAGACCTTTGAGCTCTGTAATACTTGGTTACAACTGACCATTTTGTTGAAAAGTTTACAGTGAAGAGTTGTATGACAAAAATCAGTAGGCCCAGCTTTAAATCCTTAACTCTGTATTGCTCTATTTAGAGACAAAGAAGCATGTAGAAAACAAAAAGGAATTCAATGTAAATAATTTTTAATAGCCACAACTGCAATTTTTTAGTATTCATATTTTCATCTGTGTTCCATTTGCCTGGCTATCTCCAGAAAGACTTTGTGAGCAAAAACTACAATCTAACTGGTGTTAAACTTGCATTAACTTTAAAAAAAAAAATCATAATATCACTTGCATGAAAGAGGACATGTCCTGCCTTTAAATTTTCATGATTAGAAGTATTGATGATAAAAAGGAGAATCTGAAAGGAGGGCTAAAAGAAAAAAAGAAATTTGTGTTAAAAATGCAAGTCAGAGACTGGTTGATATGTCCTACATCTGTCTGTAATAGTGAAATATTTAAACTGAGTTTTATTCTTTAAAATTCTCAGATGCAGATCGACATTGTGAACTTGCTGGGAATCCTCTGAAGATAAAAAGCACCAGAAAACCACTGTCATGTATCATTGGTTATTTAGGTGCGTATCTGCCTCCGGAGAATAACAAACCAAACAAACATTCAGTGTGTACTGAAGCTTCCTAACCTGGTATGCACAGAAAGAGAGATTTATGCTTTTAGTAGCGTGAAAAAATTCTGAAGTTAATAAATTAATAATAATGGTGGTCCACTATGAGTTGCAAAACTGCATGGTTGAACTTGCAGGATACAGGCAGAAGTCTTCCTGATACTGGTTTAAAGTGTCAGAGTGGAACCCGATGTAATTTAAAATGTGAAAAATAGTCTGGCTCTTTAAATAACAAGAATAACTGCTCAAGGGGGAGATTCTCAGTATGCTCAGCACTGCTCTACTGTAGCCTTTGTATCCATTTGCAATACTACTTTTTACTTAAAAGCAGGGGACCTCAGCCACACTAAGACACATACCTTGTAATTTGATGACCTAAGTTTAAAAGGTGCAATGAAGTGTGTACTGACTTCACAACCAGGAGAACAATGAACTTATAAGTAAATGGGGAGAGGAAAAATTCTAGTAATAGTGATTTCTTGCAATGAGCCATCAGTGACAGTTAAATATTTGCACAGTCATATAAGAATTTGGTAACCCAGAGGCTGTTAATCCTCATATGAATACAGAAATCCATCCGTTGATCAGAGATGCAGTGAATAGTTCTGCTGTGTATTAATCCTGTTCTACAGAGTAGAGCTTAGTCTAGATGTTTTGCTCATAATTTCAGTCACCAGGAGGGGTTTTTTTTTGTACTAGATCAAAGTAAACAAGTAGTCTCTTGCCTTACTGAAATAGAAATCAGCTGTTAATGTAGTTACAACTTCTCTTCCAGAACATAATTTTGTCAAAATACTAATTTCAAGAATGTGAGTAATGAGGAACTAATGCCATTCTCACTGAATTTTTATTTCTCCTGCCTGGAGTTTAGGATAAAAGCCACGGATAATTTCCTACAGACAGTGGTGTGTGTTTTGTGTGTTGAAAGGACTACCTTGGTTGATTTGGTGGAGTTGAGGTTGCGAGGGAGGAAGCTGGACAGAGGATGGTTCATCCAGCTGACCTGTCTGTGCATCTAAAGAGAAAATGGTAACGTGGGGAAACTAAGAAGACACCACATGTTTTTAGTGCCATGTTATATAGCCTTTGAGGAGTTGTCTTGACCCCCCGGGAGTCTAAGTCTGTAGGTTTAATGGGAGTAAATGGATGACTAGTGTCAGGCAGCATTTTGTGAACTTACATGAAGGTCTGGTAGAAGATTAACAGTGCTCAAATATGTTGGGTATCTGTAGAGTCTGCTTAGAATTTGACTGTATGGGAAGTAACAGTGTCTCACTACAGGTGAGGAAAATAATGTGTGTTATGGGGATATGCAGTGAACCCAGTGCAGGTGATTACATTCATCTAAATTAGCTTTATAGGGATGGCTAGAAAATGGTTTTTTTGTTTGCTATGTAGCTTGGTGAAATTTTTTTAGTTTAGTTTGTTTGTGATCTTTTTAGTTTATTTGGGATTTTTGCAGTTTCAGTAAATAAGCAAATCTTGCATTATTTTTCTCATAAAGAATATTATTATATATCATGTCATAACATATAGGAGGCACTTGTTTTCTTTTTAAGATTCATGCTGTGCCATTCTCACAGAAATTTATTGGCATACGATTAACAATGTCAGGGCACTACTGTTTGCAACCTTTCTGGTAAGGCAGGGAGGATTTCAGTGCCCTGCACATCCTGGGTCATCACTTCCCTTTACCCTTGTTCTGCAACTTGGCTGCAGGTTCCACAGGTGAGGTAGGACAAGCACTAAAATTAGGCCTTGTCCTCTCAAGAGGTGGGGCTAATCCCCTGCAATCTCATCAGTCATCACTGTGCTTCCTAAAACAAAGCTGCTGTGGTGAACCCCTGGCTAATTAAATATCCTATATTACCTCCTAGTTATGAGGAAACCAGGCTAACACTCCAGCGGGGATACATGTTGAGGAGATGAGGTGAAAGAAAGGTGCAGCTGCCTAAGCCCCTCTGGAATCCAGGATGTTTGTTGAAGTGATTTGGTAGAAGACTTCAGCTTCTCTTTGTTTGCTTTGGGTTTTTTTTATTTTTTACTCTACTGACATAGTGGAAAAGGGAGAAGTTTTTAATGTTGTTATTTACTTGCTTGAGGCTGAAATCTGGTCCTATAAAATGGGTTCCTAATATGTTTTTGAAACATTATCTCTTACTCCTATTTTTTTTTATTTCAGAATGTGGCTGACTGGTTCTTTGCTACTAGTCATGAGATAATTTGAATGCTGTAGTCAGTTCTCTGAGTTAGATCAAGGTGCAGCGGGCTACAAGATTTTCAGTGAAGTGCTATGCAATAGAACAAGGATAAGAACAGCAGGAATTAAAAGATTTTGATTACTATTATTCCATAATATGATTATACGAAGGGATAATAGGCAAAACCCCTGAAATGCCTTGTTACTCTACTTGGGTGTGATGAGGCAGCTAGTTATAAAGTGCTGATCTAAAGCATGAAAATATTTGAAGCAAGTCTATATGTAGAGGAGGAGTGAAGTAAGATGTAAAGATCTGCACAGGAAGGACTCAGTCCATTGGGAAGTGGTCCTGGCTGTTTAACTGAATTCCTTTCTAGAACTTAAATGTAGAGCTTGGTCTTGCTACCTTCCTCTACTGCAGAAAGAGAAAAGACAGCCTTTGTGGTAAACTAATGGAGGATTAGTGACTTGTGAACTGAATAGAAGTTGAAGGAAGGAAATGCTTCCTTCTCAACTGTTTGCTCACCCTGAAAATATGAAATTGCCTCTCCTATAGGTTGCAGATGAAAGGATATGGAATTCTTATATGTTGATGCAGCTGCTGGGATTACTGTGGTTGCTGCTGGAGCTCTTTGACAAATAAAATATTTTAGTGTTGTTAGCCCTAGAAATCTACCATTTCCTTCAGAAAATTGGAAAAGATTGCTAAATGAACATTTTTAGAATGCAAATTCCAATTATGGGTAGCAAATGGCACAAGTGTATCTGTTTCAGTTTAGAGTTTTGCCTTAGCAATCAGTGGTGTTCATAACATTAAGCATGCCTCTGTTCCCATTTTAGTAAAAAAGCAAAGTATGAGATGCTTGTTCCCCACAGCAAGAAAAATGGGACATGCCATGAAATCTTTTCTGTGTGAAAAGCAGATGAATTCTGCAGTGAATGGCTGTAAAAAGCTCTTATCTAATTAAGTGGTGGAAAATTTGGTGACGTCAAATCTCTGCCCTGAAGTGACTGGTTACCTGTGCCTTCCTTCTCTGCTGTACTAATACTTGCCTGTGTATTTCTCTGCCCTACTGCTTCTTACCTGGCCCTCTTGAAGCTTCTCATGGGAGGGTATTCATGCTTGGAGAGTGTGATTGCAAGCTCCAGCCAAAGCAGTGGTGAACAATTAAGCAAAGTCTTTTCCAGTGTGAAAATTGTTGGTGTTGTCTCCTCCTGGCACGCTGTTCCAGTACAGCCTGGCCAAGGCCATGAGGCTGAGAGCTTCAGGCAGGGCAGATGAGCACTTGGCTATCAGACTTTGGGTATTTCTGAAGGAGGAAAAACATACTATTGCAATGGGCCTTGACTTTATGCAGTGGTTTCTCTTTTTCCTGAATGATAGCCATGGATGGCAGAGGCTGGAGAGGCTCCTTCTTGGATACCTGACCTCACTGTAGATTTTGCATCTTCCCAGCTTCTGTGCTCCATTTTATAAACAGAAAAGCAGAAAGAAGCACTTTTCAGGAGGTGTAAATGAGAAAGTACTTAATTTTTGTGTTCTGATCTCACCTGCCTTGGGCAGCTGACTCTGCTGATGTGACTCCCAGCCCCTCTGCCCTTCTCAGCCTCTTCTGCCTGGGGTCATCAGAGGGCTGCTGTAATTGGGCTGCAGGTGCCTCATAACCTGCACAGTGCTGGCAGCTGGTGCCCTGCAGCCATGTCAGAGGGACAGGACCTGCCCCTGGGACTTCCCACACAAGTCTGGGTCCACCTAAGGCTGGACACGGTGGTGGCATTTTGAACCCAAATGTGTGATGGGAATTAGTTAATTGGCTCAGCAAATTCCTGGTTAGGGACCATCAGACTCAGCCCAGGCTTCCTTTTTCCACTTTTATCTGGCAGATAACTGAGAAAGTTCCACGCAGCTGTGTCAGCTCCTGGCAAACACAGCAGGTGCCACCCTGAAATGTGCTGGCCAGATGTGCCTCTTACCCCCTTTATTCCTCTTTCTCCGAAATAATCTTGCTCCATGAAACAGATACTCTGGGATGTTCGAAGCTCCCCAGTAAGGGGAAGTGTGGAAGTGTTCCCACTGCAGTTTTGGGGTAGTTTTAGCTGCAGAGCCCTACAGTGTCTGATCTCCTTACTCCTGCACCTTGTGACTTGTGTGTGGGAAGATCCCCTAAAGCTTGTTATTATGACAGAAAATTATGAATAGTTTGAGGTATTGAGGTAGTTTCACTACAATAAAATGCTTTTATTTGCTTGCTAAAACCCATGGGTGTGTAGCTTCCATACAAATCTCAAAAGGGTACGAAAATATAAACACACCCATTTCAGACTGGGGTTTTTTTAGCTCTTCAACCTCAAATCCTTACATATCTGCACTGTGGAATTGAACCTGAGTAACCTAAAGTGAAATAGATCTTTCTTACTTGGAGGACCTGTGGGTAGGAAGACTCGTGTTGTTAAAGGTCTTGTAAACACACAAGTGCAGAAGGAACTTTCTTTTCACTGAAAATCAAGAGTAAATTTCATATGTGGAATAGATTGTTTTATTCATCTTAAAATCAGGTAGATATCATTTCTCTCTCTCTTTTGTCTCAAACAGAGATACACCCTGCCGTGAAACCCAGTGTAATCAGGTCAACACCAAGCCTTCAAAGTCCAAGTGCAAAAAGACTGCTTGCACCCTCCAACCACTCTTCATTAAGTATTTTGGGGAAAAGAAACTACAGCCATCATAATGGGCTTGATGGTATGTGAAGAATATAAATGAAATATTCTTTAACTCTCTGAATTGAAAAATTTTCTGTGAACCTGAGGGAACATTAAATGAGAAAACTTAGAAAAATGTAAGTTATGGATGGGATGTTTATAGCATCAGTGAAATGAATAGTGGTGCCTATTCATTGGATAAAGATATATTAATACCATCTCTTACCAAGGCTCCATTTACCATTTTTCTTACTGATCTTGATTTACCAAAAAGGACAAGAAAAGAATAAAATCAAATTTGGTGAAGGCAGAGATGCAGCATGTTTTATTTTGGCTTTTTCATTGCACGTTAGAAAGCCACTGTCCCTGCAGAGGAGGAAGCAAAAGGTGTGTCACAGAGGTGCAGGAAAGACTTTTTCTGTACACTCTGCAGTGCCAGAGGTGACTTTTAGGCTTGGTGTATCCAGCCACTTCATTACACCTTGGTGCAAACTAAGAGCAGGAATGAAGATTCAAAAACAAAGCAAATTTAAAAACAACAACAAAAAAATTTTCCATCCTTTTTTTTGTTTGGTTAAGACTAACTTTTCTCAAATAATATTTATTTTTTGTTCTGAAAAGTGACTGTACATTATTGATGATTTTTTTTTCTTTACCAAACAGAAAGATTTTTTCAACTCTAACTGCAAACAATTTTACCTTGTCCAAATAAGAGCAGAATATAATGTTTACACTAAAAGAAAACACATGCATGCATTCCTCATATCTCTTTGTGAGATATAACTTCTGTAAGCCATTAGTTTATTTGTTCTGTAATTGAATAATGTTATTGAGGGTAGAAATCTATCAGATGTTGGGCTCTCAAACAGACTGTTCAGGAGATGATGTTCACAAAAGAGGTGACTGACTGCTTTCATGTTTCACAGAATAGGTTGAGGTAGAAAGGAGAGGAATTGCCTTTCAGACAAGCTCATAGAAATAGTATTCCAAATAAAGGAAGAAAAACTTGATTCATTATCCATCATCTACCCAAAATCATGTTTTTCTGTCATTGCAAACACTACTTGTATACTGCAGTGAAAACACCTGCTGTACATTTAATAACACCTAGATAGGAATCATGACATCCTTTGACTAGAAGTGGTTACTGAGAATACACAGAAGAGAGGGTTGCTTGCTCTTCTGCTCAGCATGCAGCTCTTACACCACAGACAAACAACATTCATGGCAGCACAGGCTCTTCAGGGGACCAAGGTGACACCATGGGAGAAAATATTGCAGCTGGAAGAAAATACGATATCTGCATTAGTAGGCAGAGCCATAAATGCCGACTTTCCATGGCAACCTTTGAAGGTGGAGCTCTGCATGGATGGTTTAGTAGTTGCTGCATGAGAATGTGAACAAAGGCCTCCCCCTCCACCAATGCTGGCCCTTAGACTGGGCTCTCCATGCAAGCTCTGAGTGATAAATTAGTTTCCTTTGGATGTAAAGATGATCATTGAATGCTTTCGGTTGGAAAAGACCTCAAAGATGAAGTCCAACCCTTAACTCAGCACTACTAAGCCCTAAACCCAACAAGCCCCAAGTGTTAAATCCCTCCAGGGACGGTGGTGACTCAGCCACTTCCCTGGGCAGCCTGTTCCACTGCTCGACAATGCTTTCAGTGAAGTAGTTTTCCCTAATATCCAACCCAAGCCTTCCCTGGCATCACTTGAAGCTGTTTCCTTTCTTGTCCTATCGCTTCTCATCTGTGAGAAGACACTGATCCCCATCTTGCTGCAACCTGCACATTTCTCCAGCAGAGAAGGCTGTAGCAGTAAGTTCAAGGTAATTATTATGACTAAACCCCTCCTTATGTCTCTCTAAGGAGATATGCTTGGAAATCTGTAACATTCTTCTTCTGCTTAGTATGGATGTTCTCCTCAAAGTAAAGAGTGTGTAAAACCAGTTATTAGCTACACCAATTAGTGTGTATCAGTCAGCTGTGTTAAAGCAATTTGCACAAAATAACATCTACTTTGAAAAAGTAATATTGAGAACTGCAAGTCATTGCTTTAGGAATATTTCTGCTTATGTGTTTCCTGTGAAAACAACATACTGGAAAGCATATATCCTACATAAGTGAAATCTGTATATTTTAGTGCAAAAATGACTTAGTACTAAAAATGGCTATTTTGGTTATTATTCTTGCCACTCTCTTTAATTAAAATGTGGAAAAGTGTAAATAAAATGCAATGAAAAAATAACAAGCCAGTAGTAATGATACTCAACAGCACAGATTCCATTTCTTCTGACTTAAAAGTGATTACCTTCAATATTCACCATTTACCTCCTCCCTAGGTTATTGATAAATATAAAATATATTTTTCTTTTTGCTTGTGTTTTATCCAGCTTCTCTTCAATACCAGATCAGCTTGGGAAGTAGTGGTTTCTGTCATTTCCCTGACCACAGTGTACTATTTGTGCAGTGGAAGGTTTTGCCAGCCTCCAGAGTTTTGTGTTACTATAAATACACTAAAAAGCCTTTTTGATTCCAAAATACTACTGATTACTGCAGGTTTGATTATGCTGTATCAATTAACAGTATCCAGAAGTCCTGATATGGAGATGATGACAGATTCTGCCTTTCAGTGCATGCTTTGGTGAAATGAGCAAACAAAAAGGAGCACAGGGAATTTATATTAAATCTCATTTGCTGTTTTCATAATCTTAATATTATTAACATGTAAATGTCTGCATTTTCAAGGTTACTTTTTTCCAACAGTATTAGATATTTGTTGTGAGAAAGCCACATAAATATACTTAAGATATACAATATTTCACAGCATTCAAATAAATGTTGCTTAGACTTGTGCAAATATATATTTAGATTAGCATAATTTAAGTCAATCTTACTGCCTAGATGAGTGCCTTATTTTGGCAGAATTTCTTTTTAAGCAAATTAATAATTATTTGCTTTGAATATA
>VYZP01077466.1:0-11575 GCA_013400635.1 Hypocryptadius cinnamomeus | reverse complement strand
AAAGAATAAATATTACAGAATTTTGTAAATGGATTCTGCTTTTGTTAAGAGACCTTGAGGTTTGCAACAGGACCACAGTGTTAAAGGGATACATTACTGGTGGACAAGGGAAGACCAGCTGATTCTGTCTACTTGGACTTGTGAGATGCAATTGACGTTGTCCTGCATAATATCCTTGTCTCTAAATTATAGAGATGTAGCTTAAATCTATGGCACCCAAAGGACAGATTCTGAATAACAACCTGAAGTAGAAAAATAAAAGTTTGAAATGTCCAAATGCTTGGGGAAATCAATGTTTGATAGTGCAATTGATGACTCATCATCCACCTCTATCAAAAACTTAAACAATACACAATAGCTGATGACTTCAGTGATGGGAACAAGATCTAAATGTCAATGACTGTAGTGTGGGCAGAAACTTAAATATTGCCATGGCCTAGGGGTACTTTCTGGTTAAATCATCTAATATAAAAGTTGCTGAGTTTAAAGAAATTGTACAAAATCACCTACCCTCAATGTCTTTTGTGAATGCAGAATCAAAAAAGAAATTCCTTAAATATGCTATATAATGAAGTTTTGTCGAAATGAAGACTTTGATGCATCAAGTAATGTTTTTTTAATGTAAAAATAAAATGAACTGATTCAGATGTAGGCAGTGGCTTAGGCTTCTTCTTGGGCAGCTTTGAGCTAGGCATATGCACTGTATATTGTCTTTTCAGCAATTAAAATTGTCAAAGAACCACCATGACACGATAAACCCTTTTCAGCCAGCTTCAAGTTCAAGAAGATGCAACAAGGTGAGGAACACTTACAATGAGTCTTTTTACTACATAAAAAAGCCCTCATAACTTCCTTCATTAGTTACTCAAGGACAAATGTTGGATGAAGGGAAAGAATCAGAATCTGTCAATCAGAAACTTGGCTACTGATATTTGATTCTTAGCTTTGTCCTGGGTATGTCTTGGGTAACTGTGAACACATCTGTTTCTGTGCATCCCTAAAACGAGGATAATGTTCCATATCACAGCAAAGCATTCCAAGAGCAAATGCTCTTAATTAATCTGTGCATGGTCCTCACATGAAAGATTTTAGCATGATAGCTTTCATGCTGAAAAAGAGAATAATGTTAATCTTCTGACACAATTTTCATATAAAGTCTTAGAGTAAATGAATAATGCTAGAAAAATCTCTCCATGTACTGTCTAACTTTGAAGAAGAAAAATTCAGTTTATTATTTCACTTTTTGTTCAGAGGCAAAAATTACTTCAAAAGTAATTTAATGAAGGACTTTTTTGCTTTTACTAATTTCATAGTAGCTTTATCTCAAAGGTTGAAGCTGAAGAAAATCTTAGTGAGGTACTAATTGCCCAGGGCTTATTAGGGAACTATAATACATATACAATACATAACGCAAAGACAGAGTCCAAACCCCCTTTTGTGAATCACATGTGATTCACAATTATTAATAAGCTGGTATTGCAACTGGACCTGCATTTATTGCTTAAAATTTAAGAAATATTTGCCTAAGTAACATAATCCAGTCTTAGCTAACTGTAGCCAAACCAGTTTTTTAGAAGGCATTATGCAGCCAATAAAGTGAATTCCTGATATTTACTTTCAATTGAATAATATAGTCATAGGAGCTGGCAACAATGAAAGTCACAAGAATATATCAAAGGGAAATCTTGAACTTTTATTTTATGGTTTGTGTTATTTTCTTCAAGGGTAGAGGATACTGGACTTACCTCTTTATTTCTAAGATGAAGTAGCTGTGGGTGAGGGGAGAGCAGTGGGTGTTGCCTGTCTTTACTTAAGCAGACTTTTCACATGGTCCCTTAGAGCATCCTCATTGAGGGCAGTGTGGTACATTGTGTTCTAGACAAGTGATGTTCTAGATGGATGTGAAACAAGTTGGGTCCTTTAGTCAGTCTCAAAGAATAATTCTTAGTGATTCATCTGGCTCAAGGCTAGAAACACATGGAGTTTCTTCAGGATATACAAAGGAACCTATCCTATTTAACATCTGTATCAGTCACTTAGAGGAGAAAATGGTGTACACTTTCATTTGGTTCATGAATGATTTTTCTTTGTTGCACAAACACTGTCCAGTTCAGACCTCCCCATTGCAAGAGAGACACTGGCAAACTGGAGCAAGTTCAGTGGGGGACCACCAAGCTGGTAAGGGGTGAAGGGATATGCCATGCACTAAGAGGCTGTGGGATATGAGCTTGTTCAACCTTGATGAGGTGCAGTTTAGGGGGAACCTAACAGCTGCCTGTGGGGTGGTCATTGAGTCTTCACTGAGTAATGTGTCATGCTGACCTGAGAAAACTGGCATGAACTGAGAAAAAGATATCCCATCTGGACACAAAAAAATCCTCTTTTCCCTTTGAAAATAGTCAATCAGAGAAGCAGGTTGCCAGAGAAGCTGTGCGGTCTCCATCCTTGGAAGTTTTAAGAACCATCTGGACAAAGCCCTGAATGACTTGGTTTGATCCCTGACCCGGCTGTTCTTTGTGCAGTAGTTGGGCAAGATTACCTCTTGGGATTCCTTCCCTTTTGAATTCAGTGATTGTTTATTAACAAAGACAATTTTTCTGGGCTGACCTAGACCAGCAGCTAAACACCTGCACAACTGCTGTTTCAGGAGTGCCTGAAACCTGTGCCAATGATGCTCAGCAACAGTCAAAACATCAGGGCGTTATCAACACTGTTCTAGCCACAAGTCTAAATCACAGCGTGATACAGGATCCTGTGAAAAAAGTTAGCATTATCCCAGCCAGACTCAGCACAAATACCTGCAAGAAATCACAGAAAAATGCTGAGGCAACCTATAATATTTGTGGGGATCATAATTATGATCATCCCTGGGCATTGTGTGTTTTAAGTTTCTTGTCCAACATATCACTATTATTTCCACTGAATAAAGTCTTATGCACTGTTTAGGTGTCCTGGAAGCTCATGTGAAAACTTTTGTCACATGATAGAATCCCTAAAGTCTGGAAAGTATCTTCTGCCTATAAAGACAGTCATATGAAGAGCAGTAATTTTACAGCTAAGAATTACTGCCTTTGATTTCTAGATTTCTGACTTAAAAAAAAAAAAAAGTTTGTATGCCCAAATTAATAGAAATCTCTGATTTCTACCTCAGAATCATTATCAGTAGAAAGTCAGTAGAAAGAAATTTAAAACTATTGGCTTCATATATTGCCTTAAAAAAAATATGTAGAGTGGATTATTTCCTTGCCTTTTTATCCACTATATTTTCTTATTAAATCACCAGACATACAAATCAAGATTACTCATGAAACCTGCCAATAAAACCAGTAACTGGACTGAAGTAGAACTAATAATGCTGGAAAATTTAATACAGGTCAAGTTGCTATAGGCAAACATAATAAAACTCGTAAAATCTTGTAGCACTACGTAAGATACATGTTACGTAACATATATGGTACTGCAGTGGGTGGGATGATTTCTTGCCCAAAAACATTTATTGTTTTTGCTCTGGTGGCAGATTTATGAGAGGAAACAAAAAGGCAAAAGTATCAGGGATCCTGTAAAAATGTTTGGCTGGTGAAACATGTACTGTTCCCTTGCTGCCCCCCCTGAGACAGAAACAGGGACAGCCACCAGAAAACCCACATCAAGGAGATTCAGTATCATCCTCCCACCAGGCAGAAGGTGAAAGCTTATAGGAATGGAGTGAACAAAGTCAAGTCCATGCTCAGGGCAGCAGGTAAACCCTCTTCTTGCCCACCGCACCTTCCCAGCTGCATCTGTACTACAAGGATGGGGATCTGGATGGGGATCTGGATGGGGAAGACCAATTGATGGATGACATTGAGGACAGTGCCTCTGCACCAGAGTTGTTGCCAAAGTCAGGAAAGTCCAGCCCTTGTATCCAACTGCCACCACAGGCAAGGAAATACAGGTTATAGTTATATGTGACTCTCCTCTGAGGGGAGCAGAGCAGCAGACACATTTCTGTTAGGGAAGTTTTCTGCCTAAAGTTCCAGGAAGCTCCAGGAAGCTCCTTAGCCTGGCACAGGCTTGGTCTATTGCCCATTACCTCTCTTCCATGTAGGTAGTAATGAAACTGCAGTGTGTGGTCAAGTGATTAAAAAGGACTTCAGGTCTTTGGGATGGTTGGTAAAGGAATCTGGAGCACAGGTGATTTTTTTTCTATCTTCCAGCTGCAGACACTGGAAGGCACAGATGGACCCAGTCTATTAATGTATGGCCCTGTGGCTGGTTTTACCACCACAATTTTCAGGTTTTAATAACAGCATGGCCTACAAGGCATCAGGTCTGCTGATGTCAGAAAGGATTCACCTTTCTCAAAGTGGGAAGTGCATCTCTGCTCACAAGTTGCTGGAGTTCATTGACAGAGCTTTAAACTAGAGTTGAGGGGAGAGGGGATATCAGGCTTGTCCGTGATCAAGGCATCAGGCAGGGGAGTTGGACTATATGCTCTTTGGAGGACCCTACTAAACCAGATTATTCTTTTCTTCTCTAGAGAAGGAGAGGGCTTATTGATTATTCTAATAAATAGGAATGTTTTGGTTTAGGGAAAATTTGGGAGGAATCTTCTAAAGGGGTCCTTCTAGAAAGCAGATTTAAGCGGCCTCTCTTGCAATTGGTTTGGGGAAATATTTCTTTGGAGAAAAATGGAAAGAATCTGTTTATTTAACAAGCAAAGTATTCACAAGCATTAAAAATGAATAATATTAAACAATACAGCAATAAAACTTCTCGCTGTTCTGAAGAGATGGCAATTTCAGAAAGTTCTTTCCGTGGGGTGTAGTTAAGCGTACTCAGTCCCTCCAGCACTGCGTCCTGGGCCCCGGTGGTCCACAGGTGTGAGCTCCTGGTGTTTTAATGGGTTTATAGTCTAGAGTGATAAAAATGGCACCACACTCCTGGTACTAAAGTGATTTCAGCATTTATTAGAACAAGGCCTAAAGCAAGGGGGCCCGCGGGCCGAGCAGGAGCGTTCCTGTCGAGGATGCTGCAGCGCCGGCGCTGGGTCTCCTTCAGCAGCGATGTCCCCGATGTCCCAGGAGGAGCAGCACAGATTCACTGGGTCGGATGCCCCCTTTTATGCTGTTTTTTGTTCCTTTGGATTGGTTTCTGTTGGGATCCTTCATTTGCATGAAGGTTTAAGGTGCTTGATTGGCCCATTACAGTTCTGTCCTGGCTGGCTGTTTCGCTTGGGGAGGGTGTACTTTACTGAGGTGTGATACGGTACATTGAGTACTATATTTCTTATAACGACCCTTTTAACCTCTTTTACATTATAATAACAAAACTAACCAAACTTAACTAACTGTAAAGCAGTACATGCTTAACAATTATCAACTATTTTACAACAATTTCCGACCTATTTTTGACATACAGCAGGGACAATTAGTTGTAAGAAAAAGCCACAGTCTGGGGAACTTTTCTATTTCAGTTAGCTAAAAAAAAAACTAGCTAAAAAGCAAAGGAGAGCTCTCTCCTGCTGTCTGTGCTGCAGACAACAGGCACCAAGAGAGGGAGAAATGCAGGGGAGCAAGTGCAGCTTCTGATAACAAACTGTGAGCTTCTTATCTCCTCCTTTCCTCTCGGAACCAGTCTTAAAGGTGCAGAACTTAATATCCAGCATAAACAAAACAGACGATTGGGGATACAAGCATCATAAAGTCACCTGAGGACATTCAGTGATATTATGGCCTCAAGAAGTAGATTAAGATCATTTAAGCTTTGTAAAGCTAAAAGTCATTATTAGAAACGTACTTTTGATTTAAATAGATCAAATGACCATAGATGACCATTTAATGCCTGAATAATAGCCTGTATAAAAAGATCTAATATACTTCCTTTATGGTTAAATTATATTATACCTTTAATTGTTTCATCTTATTTTTCTGAGACATTTTTGTGATGTCTATTTTTCCTACTGTTTTAGGTTCTGCCTTATAGACTCTAAATGGTAATATAAAATTGTTGGGTGTTGGGTTTCTTTCTTTTTTCTTTTACTTATGGAATTTTTTCCCATAAGTTGCTAGGAAACTAACTTCTGGGTACTTCTGGGTACTTCTGGATACTTAAGACAAACAAAGGAAGTGGCTGAAGTCAGGAGAGGAGTGTAGCATCTGGCTACACTTCTTTTTCTCTGGGAGTTTCTCTCAGAGGGATGGAGATACCAGAATAGAGGCAGCTAAAGGGCAGGGGCTGTTTGTTTGCCTTGTTAAACATACTAGTAAAGAACTATTATTCCTATCCTCATATCTTTGCCTGCGAGCTCCTTAATTTCAAAGTTATAACAATTCAGAGAGAGGGGCCTCCATTCCAAGGGAGGCACCTGCCTTCCCTAGGCACCTGTCTTTCAAACCAAGGCAAAAGTCAAGAATAATTCAAATACAAATCAGATCATAGCAGAATGCATTTTTGAATGGTATGTAGAATGCATTTTTGATTGGTATTGTTTTTAATTTTTGTTGTTTTTTTTTTTTTTTCCTGGGGTGTTTTTGAATGTTTTTTAGTGTCTTGTGTTTGCGGGGTTTTTCCTTCCTTTTTTTTTCACTGTTAAGGAAAATGTACCTGTTTTGTGACAGCTGATATTTTCTGGTTACTGTTTTCTGAATAAAATTGTCAATCTTCACAATGTGGTTTGCACGTTGCCATATTCTTACCAATGAAGGATTACTGCAATATGGACATGGACATATAAATGGAATACTGTGCTATTTTCTTGTCTGGAACTCAAACCTAAAACTTCTTTGCATACTCTCCCTTAAACTGGGCTCAGAGGATCTCACCATGCTGGTGCTAGCCTAATCTTCAATATAAACAAGAGAGCCTTGATCCTACAGTGAGTACTTCTGACAGTTCAGAGATTTTGGGACTATCTACTGTGTCTTTCTTCATAGTTCACAGAAGATGTAATCTGCTTTTAGAGAAAAAGCCTTAGCAGACACTAAATTGACCATCCAACCACTGTGGCATGGTTTTTTACAGCATAAAAAAAGAGATATAGGTTTTAATCCTCAATCCATTCTATTTTGCAGTGAGAATTTGGTAGCTAGTTACGTTTCATTTCACCTCATAGTAATACTTACTATTTGGGAATCTGGCTCTTAACATTCTGAATAAAATCCCACCAAATTATGGTCAATTTTCACATGATAGCAATACAAAATAAGTAGTAAAAAAATTGAGATGATGTGACCACTGCATTGAAGGCTAGAAGTGTGAAGTACCTGTGTCACTTTTTTTCTCACTCAGAGGGTAAGGTTAATCTCTAACCCTGCAAAGTGGTCCATCTGGCTAGAAGGCACTGTGCCCTTGCAGAGTCCAGCTGAAATCGATGGGGTCCACATGCTGGGAGCAGCTTGCAAGACAGAGCTAATTCTCTCAATTAATAACTGGCTTCCATTGCACAAACATCTGTGTCAGGCTTTCCTGAAGAAGTCCAACACAGCTCCATTATTGTTTTATAATTAAAATACCTTTTTTTCCAGCTGTAACAATTTGTACAAGTCTCAGAGTAGCACTTTCTGCGCAGATCTGCAGAACACAACACTGAGAACTTCTCCAAAATGCTTGGCATATGCATAAAGCATATGGCACAGTTCTGTACTTGTCTTATGTAGCAGGAAGCTTGGAAATTTTCAAAGATCAATAACTAAGGAAGGGAATAACTGAAGCACTGCACACCCTTTAACAGTCAAATTCTGTGCTACCAGAAAACAAACTGTAATATTAAGAGAAATTAATGTCAGTGTCATGTACAGGAGAGATAAAAAAATCTTGAGCAATTAACTTTGAGATAACTATTTTCCCTAACTTAAAGAAATGCAGTCTATAGAATTTTATTCATATTTCCATTTCCCAGCACAGTGATTTTAGGTTATGTTTTCTAGTGTAAGAAAATTCCTATATTGAGACACATTGTTAAGAATGAACATTATTTATGTTACTGAAAATGCTTTACAGACCCAAGAGAATTTGGAAAACCATTATTTGTTCATATGTAGAACAAATACATGGACAACACTAGTGGAAGTTGATGATGCTTGTCACCTGTGATTCTGACTGTGTTGTCACCCAACAGCCTCAGTGTGTATCAGCTGAGATGAGCAGAGTGCAGATCCCTGAGCCTTCACTTCAAGCGACTCTTTCTGTTCATATCCATCATTACATTTATGAAATATACAAAAATTCAATCTCTTCCATGCCCCAGCCCATTTTAAGTTTGGTTTTTTTTTTTCCTTTGTCTTTGGAGAGGACATTATAATTGAAACTGTTAATATTTTTTTGCATAAAAACCAAGAAGGGACATAACTTTTCATTGAAAGGAGCCCCTGGAACTTTAGCATCACAGGGAAAGAACAACTTCATCAACAAGTGCTGACAGGAGAGGCACTGCTTTGCATGAGAGTAAAGCTATGTATCAGAAAACTAATTAAATGGCACCTCTGTCCCATGCTGACCACTAAAAGAATTATGCAGAGCTTCTCCATGGGCTCCATGTGTGGCATGAAAGGCTCCATGCAATTTGCCATCACTGACAATAAGGAGGTGGAGAAGAAAGGTGCAAAACCAGCAAAGAACAGAGCTTTTGTTGTCACCATGATAGCATACATAGAGTTCTTCTTATACCAAGTATGAGCTCTTGCTAAAAATACAGTCTGACAGTACTGTGGTATCAAGGCGATAAAATGAAGGTCATAAATGAAGGTGGAATATGGGAATAAATCACACAGGGCTCCATTTCCTTCATGGTGGAGAAAAGGCCCTTATTTATTTACATAACTCCTTTTTATACAGTTTTACAGACCTTGTGTAGGACTCCAATTGGTTAGTAGTTTTCTTGCCAATTACTTTATTGGTTAGTAACAAGTTGTTATTCTGTATTGGTTGGTCACTCAAACTCTCAGTGTGTACATGCAGGGAAGTTGTTTGTGAAAGGTAGTTTTCATTTTTCTAACGGTACAAAAACAGTTTATGCAAGTGCAAGTTATTTTTTACCCAGGAATAGATTGTTATACTAATGAATTGCTCACAACAGGATTGCTTTCACATGGGAACTTGCAAAATGCTAGCTTTGGCAAGACCAGACACTGATTCCAGGAGATCAGGCTTGATTTTATGAAACCTTTCTTCATGATTTTTCTACCTTACTGCAAGAGTGAAACACCCAATAAATAGTGACTTGTTGATAAAATGATTGATAATATTTGCTACAGAGATATACAGTGATGCACTAGATTTGGGGGGAGTCCTGGTATTAAGTATTTGTGCAGGAGAGACTAAGAAAAGATTTATTGTAATCACACAAGTTAATTCTACACAAATGTTGTCTCCACAGAAATTAGGAAAGCAAATCAAATGGTAAACTGTGTGATTGTAAATGTCATTGTG
Source organism: Hypocryptadius cinnamomeus (assembly GCA_013400635.1). NCBI lineage: Eukaryota > Metazoa > Chordata > Aves > Passeriformes > Zosteropidae > Hypocryptadius > Hypocryptadius cinnamomeus. The sequence goes on along the minus strand of VYZP01077466.1, from coordinate 2,167 downwards.
CCACAGGATGTGCTTGGATCTTGAATTCCTGTGAGTAATTTTGCTCTTCATGTCCCCATGAAGTGTGTGGTGGTCCTGTGGATCACACTATTTTGGAGCTGGCCTACAATGTCCTACCTGTTAGCTGCAATTAACTCAGCAGCTCCTAAAAGGGAATGGACACCTTCTTGGAGGCAACAGGAACATGCAGTACTGCCACAATCTGCTCTACTCTCTTGTAAAATACCTTTACGACTGCAACAAGGGACAAAGCACTTACCTAGTGCATTTATGGATATCTTAAGTATTACATTATATTGCCAGGAAAGCTGTCCAGGTTCTGAGTGGAACATCGTGAGTAAGAGAATTTATGAATGGAAAATCTCATCCGCTGTCAGATCCAGGAGCACAAACCTAATCACATATTATTTAATAACAAATGGAATTCCTGTTTATTAACATGCAAGCAGAAGTTACTCTTTCTATCTAGAAGTAATTTTAAAATTAATATCTTCTATTACAATTCAAACTGAACTCTTGAAATGGTTTCTTTAGTGCTTTTTTTCAAGATTGTAATGACAGCATAACTACATATTGACCAAAAGCAATTTGCTGCTATTTAGGCATAAATTGCAAATTATACTCATTTGATAAGTCAAAAAATTGCTTTCTCCAGTCATATTTCTTCAGACAAGGTAAATAAAAAAATCTTTAAACTCTACACTCATTTTCACATTCAGTTCTAAATGTTTTTTTACACTATGCTGTCTCTCAATTTTGACTCAAGAAAATGGTTCAAACCCTCCAAATTCTCATCATGTTTACTCTAAGAAGCCTTTTCAGATCTAAGAGATCAGTACTGGTAATGTTGACTCCATGTAATTGCAATCAGCAAAAGTTGGCTTGGCACTGAAATTTACAATATTCTATCTTAAGCATTTTTTTCAGAACTCCTGCTTTATTACTCCCTGCTCTCTAAACTCCACAATTCTGTTCTGTGGATTTTGCAAGTTGGTAATTGTATGTTCTACTAGTTTCCACAAGATCTCATTCTAACCTCATCTTGTCCTAGTCAAGCACCCTTTCTGTTTTTAATGGATTTAAACTATACAGCTGAAATTATTGGAACTTCACAAAATGCTGGGCTTGTGTCTTCACACTTGTTTGACACAAATAATTTTAAAACATGAGGTAGTTTCAAGTAAGTATTGCAGAAAGATGGGAATTTCAGGTTATTAAAACTTGGACAGAAAACTTTGTATAATATTTATCATCTTTGAAACAGAAACAGTGATTTATATGACTAATCTTAGGGAAAAAAAAAAAATATTGATATCCTGAATTCACAAGGAAGCAGCAGTTAAGTGACACCGTAGNTGAATTCACAAGTAAGCAGCAGTTAAGTGACACCGTAGAATCAACTAATGACATGCTTCTTCCTGAGTCAGTATTGTCTCAGTGTATTAGCATGGAGTTAGAAGAATTCTGCTGCTAGGATAATAGGAAATACAGAAAATAAGGGTGTACTTAATTGCTAATCTTAACAAAGTAAATTACTAAATGCAGAAAAATAGAGGCCAGATTTCAGCCAAAGCTAAAGATTTGGCATTTATTCTCTAATTAAATTTATTGCACAGATTAGCACTTTTAAGTCATTGCAAAATCCAGTTTGCTTCATTAGATGCCTTAACCCAAAATTTCAGTAGTAACATGAGGGCACATTCTAAAGCAAAGCCATATCCCATTTCACAGACACCATGGATGGGTCCATGAACTGTGCAGGAAAGAGTGTAGCTACACCTCAGCTAAAATGTCATTTAATGTATTTCCCTGTCTCTTTCGAGGCGCAGTCACGTGCATGTGCTATCAAACACATATATATTTTCTGTGTTTGAGAAGAAACGTGATTAATTGCAGGAACTGATTATTTATCAATATGATTGTATTACATTGCGTATAAAAACACCTGTGACTTCTTTGTGTAAAAATATGAATATTGTTAACAGAAAAACATGCTTTGCTCTAAAGTATTTCTTCTTGTACTTGTCAAAAGGGATTATCTATATCTGTTAAACACCAAACAGAAAACTTGTAGCCATGCATAAAAATGTGATTTCTAACAATACTTTGATAAAATAAACAAATAGATATTTCACCTCTTCACAAACTAAAACATAAATTTGATTTG
>VYZP01077460.1:33889-54235 GCA_013400635.1 Hypocryptadius cinnamomeus | reverse complement strand
CAGAGATGCCTGACATTTACTGAATTGCCCAGCAGCTCAGAAATGCCTGAGAATCACTCTTGGCCTTTCCCCAGGCACTTTGGCTATGAAAAGAAACAGCTAAGAAAGTATATCTTGAAATAGGTGTTCCCATGGTGCAGGTTAGTCCTTATGTGGATTAGAGTTCACAAAAAACCCCACTCCAGGCAAGGGGGGTGGGAAAATGTGTTATTTCAGGAATCACCACCCAGTAGGATTGACAGGCTATTAATTGAGTACTTTTGTCTGTTATGGAGTTGGAGAGGTGCTGGTGTTGGACAGGATGCAGAAGCAGCAGAGGCTTTACTGATTTGTCCTCCCACAGCGGCACCTGAGGCACTGCAGGGAGCCCTGGCTCAGGAATCCACAGCGACAGCGGCCGAGCATGACTGGGGCACGTTGCTCTGGGCTTCTGCATGGCACCAAATGCACCTGCAAGAGCAGCTAAAAGGTTGTCACAGCTTCATCAGGATTTGCTCAAGGATCCCAGGTGCTGGGGGGTGCTGGTGAGAGCTGGCCATTACCCTAGGGCAGGGTTTCCACAGCACTTCCAGCTGCTGGAGCAACCCCGAGAGCAGGTGGTCCCCTGACGTGCAGCACTCCTCCCTCAGTTCTGCCACAGGCTTCTGGAGGCAAAGAAGCTATTTTGGCTTTAACTTCTAATTCTTCTTATCTTAAAACCCCAGTTTGTTTCTGGCTTACAGGTATCAATAGGAGAAAGGTGCATGGATACAGGAAAGCAGCTTCAGAGATGCACCTTGCAAAGATGATTTAGGTTTTTGCCATTTTTCAGTGCTGGTACCAAAGTTTCACCAAGCTACAGCCCAAAAGTCTGCCTGGAAATATTCCACATAAACTGTACCAAAGTTCAGCAAAACAAATTTGCCTGGCACGAGCAAGAGACTAGGAGTAGGAATTCTTGAAAAATGCTAATAATGTCAAACTATTTTTCCCTTAGCTGGGAAATCATTCTGCTTGAAATAGAACAGGCAGGAAGAGACGGAGAATTTTTATAGTAGTCCCTGAGCCACAGAACATGAGCAAGTTTTTTTCTGTTTTGGATAGCTTAGAAAACACTTTCAGCCCTTTTGTGTAGATGAGTTTTCCATTTAGTGGAAGGGAAAATAGCAATATTACTGGCCTCTGTTTGCTCTGCCAGCCTCTGTACTTCCATAGAGATGGAGACACAGAATTTGCATCCATTTTTCTTCACATTGCATTAATGTGAATTAAACACATTCGCTGTATGTAAATAGAGGACTTAGCACAGCAACCCTGCTTGCATGAATAAGTCTTTTAAGCTCCTCTGCCCTTTCTGCCCCACGACTGCACAGATAAATAAAGGCCTTATTATATTTGTGGTGGCTAAAATTAAGAGTCTATGCTAAACAAAGTAAACTACACTCTTGTCCCCTATCAGCTTGCTGCTCCTTAAATCTCTTTGCTTAGGTTCCGTTAACTTGGTAGGAGAACACTATTCTGGGAGAGTGTTAAAGCTGGAGTTGTGCTGACAATGGTGGGGTCTTTGCCAGATATGAGGCCCAAAGGCCAGCAACTGATAAGCTGCATTCCCCATGTTCATATAAATAGAGAGTGGTTTATCCACATTTTTTTTATAGTTACTGAGATGCTGTTAAAAGGGAGAGACAATCCATGACAAATTTTCAGACTTGAAAGCCCATCTGGTTTCAACATGGTCAGTTGGGATATAATTGTCTGGGGAGTAATCTGAAAGAGGATGAACCAGCCACCCCTTGTCAATTATGTATCCATCCATTCATGCAAGCATGCATCCATCCAGGTGACAGCTGACAGGATTTTGGAAACAAAAAAAGAAAGGAGAGGGTGAGGAAAGACTACTACCCCTAACACTGCATCCCACACACTGCAAAGCACAATTTTGCCCCTCACATGCTTCTCCATTCCCTTCAAGGTATCATCCCAGTCTTGTCCACAGCCAACTGGAGCACGGTATTGCGCACCTCCACTTTTCCCAGAGCCCTCCCGAGCTCCTGCAGCCACATCAGAACTTTCCTTCTCTCCAGATGTCCCCACTTCTCCTCGTTCAGGTCCCAGCCATCACTCACCCCTCTCCTCTAAGCCTCTTTAGCCCTCCTGGCCTCTCTCCCAGTCCTGCTCCCCAGGTGTTTGGGGAGCATGGCTGTTGTCCCCTCACTCCTTTGTTCTCCCATAACACAGTTCCTGCCATAGCTGGTGGAGTCACCTGGTTCATCCCTTGGTGGGCTCACAGATCGTGTGTGAGTGGGTGAAATCCCAGGTTATGGGACCATGCATCTTCCAGGCAGCTCCACAAGAACATGGTATGGAGTCAAAGTTTCTGGGCGATGCAGAAAGTTCCAAATTGCTAACACTTACAGACATGAGAGACCTCTCCTATCACTTGCCCTGACCTCTCCACCACAGCCGTACTCCTTTGTGTTATGACAGTCCTCTCCTCAGGAAAGCACATTGCTTTCTTTTAAGGAGTGGGAAAAATTGCAGGGTCTGTACCTCCAACCCTGTGCCTTCAGTCACCCGTTAAACGAGTAAAAATTAGAGGCTGAAGGTCACAGCAGAAAGGGTGCTGGGAATGGGTAGGATGAACATCTTCAGCATGCCTCAGAAATCCTCTGAGAAACACACAGCTTCCCTGGGATGCTTCAAATGTTACTCTTCAAAGAGAGAAACCTAACAACTAAAACAAGCTCTTGGTATTTTCTGCAGAAGGTAGGTGCCATCCCTGGGTAGCAATCAGCATCTTTCTCTTCTTACTCCTGGTGCCTTTCAGCTTACTGCCTGCTCCCAGCAAGTCCTCCCACCTGGCACAGCTGTGGGTTTGCAGACTCAGAGCAACTACCATTTACTACTCACACCTGGCTCATATCACACTCCTCCTCACAGAAATAGCCCTGTAGCCACAAGCTTTGCTGTGTCTTCAAGGTGCTCAGGTCCCCATCAGATCAGGGTGTGCAGCACAAAAGAAAATTCACTCCATTCTTTATCGTTCCAGTAATTCCTCAGGGAAAGAGAGCCATCTCAATGTGGGGGCAGCCAAAGAGGACTGGCTGAAAGGACTTCGTCTTTTCCACACTTGCTGTCCTTGCAGCAGAAATATTCCTGCTGTGCTAATGGGATTAAAAAGATGGGTACCCAGGCACTAAGAATTAAGAGAATTTGAGTTCAAAACACCACTGAGTTTTCTTTTGAAATGGCCATGTAAACTCACAAATTATTAGCATAGAGAGATCAAAACTTCCACATTAGTAAACACAAAAATGAACTTGGCACTTTTTCTTAAACTAAAATGTTATGAATGTAGCGGAGTTTATTTGTAGGCCAAGGCATTATGGTAACAGAACAGAAACTTTTAGGGCAGACAGTTATCTGGCATGATAATTCTGTCTTTACTCATTAACAAACATCAGTAAATGCGTGCTGTAGACACCAATATTGGGAAGTGTCGGGTACAGTGGCGTCTTTGTGAATGAATCGTCTTTCTCTGAGAACTAGACCGCCGATAATTAATTATCTCAATGTCTTTGATCTATTTACTTTGCACATATTTCATCTGTTTTGGTTTGTTACTTGCATTTCAATGACCTCTCACATTACGGAGCAATTCCTTCTGTTGGGAAAATTGCCTTTCCCTTTCCCATGGGAGCACAGCAGTGGACTAACTGCTTCTCAGAGATGACAGGTCCATTTTTTACTTCTGTGAGGATGACTGCACTAATTTAAGGAATCTGCCCATATACAGCTGAGGAGTTCACTTTGCTCCTATGAAGCCTATGTGTGCATTTATAGCAAACTGCAAACTCTCTTTGGACTGTGAAGCTTTTTGCCTGTTCCCTTAGTTTTAAAGTTTAAATGTGAACAGAAATGGCAAAGGATCACTTTCATCAAGGACCAGTCTCCTACTCATAAAAAGCAAGATCATCTCTATTTCTAACTACTAGTTAAACACTTAATTGTATTTAACACAGTAATTACAGAGAGATGGGGTGTGTATTGATTTACCATAGATTTTCCCAGGAGCAGTTTTATTAAGTATTACATGTTGTGAACTTGAGTTTAAAAAAAAGCTTGCTTGCTTGCTTGCTTTCTTAGCACAGCCGTGAAGTTGGTGTGGGACTTTTTTCAGATTATTGGGATTGGATCATCTTGGGGAGTTTCCAGCTCCTTCCTCCCACCAGCTGTTATTCCTGACTATCTGGTGTTTTACTTCTAACAATTGATGCTGTGCATTATATGCTACAGTAAAAGAAGACCTGAGGAGGAATTCCCCAGCAAAATAGCAAATATTCTATATATTTTGTGTTTCCACTCTTGAAAAACAACATTGAAAAATGCACAAGAAACAACTTTAACTGGAAGTACTGAAATCAAATCAGAGTTTATTTTGCATCCAAAAGCAATGGCCGAGTCCAGTTGTAGTTTGCTATAACCTTGCCCATTCCCATACAAACCAATACTTCATTTCAGACAGAATTAGTTCTTGGTTGATCTGTACTGCACAGATTGAGCTCAAGACAAGAACAGTGTATTACCAGAAGACAAGTTATGTCACCTCATCACTGCAGGAGACAGACACCAGGGCTCTGCCAAGGACGCTGGAGTGCAATTCACACCCTGTGTCTGAAGGCCAGGGATTCAATCTCCCACCCTCGGATGCTGCTGTGGTTTGAATGCAGCCTGCTTCTGTGCTCCACCATCACACTGCCACCAGCCCTCTCTGGTGTTTGCCTCTCTTCATGTTTTTTCTTGCAGGAAGAGCAAATTTGATTGGTTTGATACAGGGTGATACTAGGGCATAAACAACATTTGGTGTCTTTTAGTTTTTTTATTGACTGAACAGCTGCCCTTGAGCAGCGCCATGAAGCAAATTCATTTGTCTGAGCTAACAAAGTGTAAAATGTATTGGACAAAGAGCGCAGCAAAAGGATGATTTAACAAAAGATGTTTTGCACTTGCTTTGAGCTACCACGATGCCCAGGGAGAGGAAGGAAGAAGTGGTGGCATTCCACTAGCTCTCCCAGCTCTGGACCTGAGGTGCTTGCAGCCAGACTTGGGGTTGTCCTATCTGCCACTGCTCCCCTAGTCCCTCAGCAGTACCTTGAGCGACAGCAGCCACTGCAGTTCTAATCCTCTTTTCCTCCACTTTTTGTGCCAGGGAGTGGCCAACAACATCAACCAAGGGCTGGAATGCCAGTGCATTGTATATCTGACATGGAAGAGCAGTGCTGGCAGCATTTTAAGGCACACTGCAAGAGGCAGTCTTTGCACAACGCTGTGGGAAGTATCCTGCCCCCATTCATCAGGGGCTTATGCTTAGGGGACACAAGTGCCTTGCCCAGAACCACAGAAAGGTAAGCTGAGACTCAAAGAGGATGAGATTTTGTCTTCCAGACCCCAGCAATCAGACTAGCAGCAGGCAACCTTTCGAAGTCCTGTACCATGCTGGCATTTTCACCATTAGAGATTACGTGCACTGGGAGAAACTCAGCAGGAACTAGGAGGGTCGTGGCTGCCAGTCCCCTTTTGGCAGGACCTGGCTTTCTCAACAGCAAGAGCTCAGAGCTCCTTATAAACACTTCTCCAAAGATGCCACAGTGCCCCATCCCTGTCTTGCAGTTACTCTGTTCTTTCATCATGAGCATGTGCTGTCATGTTTTACTGCCCACATTAGACCACGTAGTTTTTCCACCAAAAGGAAAATTCAAAACCTGTGTTCCTAGTAGGAGAATACAGTTGTGCAATGAAGAAATCTCATTCCCCTGACTCCTGAGTCCAGGACTCAGACAACATTTTATGTCTCTTCCAGGAAAACAGAAATTTGTGTTTACTGCAAATGCTTTCTTTTACGCTCATTCTATGTCACCAGTTGCAAAAATCCCTTCTGAAGTTTAATCTCGGACTTTGGCCTGAGACAAGTCGTGAATTCCTATCAGTCTTCCTTTTTTTTTTTAGGGAGAAAAACTCAGGTCCTTGCAAGGTAACTTGCTTGTGTGGTTATCTCAGACTGCCCTCTTATGGCAAAATTTAAAACCGTACGTTTTCTTAGGCTTTTCAAAGGTCTTGCAAGTTCAGCTACTGAATAGTCTAGTCTTAAAAATTACTCAGCAATGAGAGGTCCTCTCACCGAGTCATCCTGCCAGTCCCAAGCACTGCCAATCCCCTGATCAGCAGCTTGGCCACACCTGGTACCCTTGTGTTTGCCCATCCTTCCTCCTCTGGCAGAAATATGCCCAGCTGGTGTGTGTGGGTGTGGGGGTGGCTGGGGGTTGTTCAGGAAGTTTTCTAGCACAATTGTGCTTTACACACACATACACACTGCTCTTCACATACATTAGAGATAAAAGTGTGTCTTTCATGCAGGATGAAGGTTCTCAGTGGTCTCCAAATCCCTACAAACTGGAGGATTTTCTCAAACCCAGGGCCAGCTGTGACGAGGTTTTGCTGAACCATAGGTGAGCTCTGCCATGCTGCAGACAGCTCCAGAAAACCAGGACAGCAGAATTAGTGGCCACCAAAGTGATCCTAAAGGCCACCTCAGCCGGCTGGGGACAAATGTGTGGATGTGGCAGAGCTGTGCATGGGTGGAAATGAGCAAGCAGGCAGGGTAATCTGCAGCCTCCACCGCAGCTCTTCGACGCTGTTTGTCCTCAGGGAACTCATCTTGCCCCACACACGGTGGCCTCCTCTGTGGGTGAAGAAAGACACATGCAAAGGAGTTTCTCTCCGTTTTAGGGCAAGGGTGGAGAGGAATTGACCTAATCTGTGCATTCAGGTCATCTATTCGATGTACAAATGCCTTAACAAACCAGAAGTCACTTACTTCGAACATGCGGTCTCCACGAAGGGTAGAGGGCTGGAGAGCGCGCTTCCCCTGCCCCCTGAGCCCTCACGGCGCTCGCTGCGGTCACTGCCGGGACACTCGGGGCCGTGCCGTGTGGCATTGACCGCGTTCAGCTGCGGTTCCCAGCCGCTGTTCCGGCAGGCCTGGGGCGCTGCAGCGTGCCCGAGCTCTTCCCCACGCACCCGGCAGAGGACAGCAGGAGGGTGTCCCGCCGCCCGCCGCTCGGCACAGCGCGCAGGCACGGAGGGACATCCAGCCGGGTGTAAACACACCGAAGGCGGCAGAAAGTAGTCTGTACACATGCGAGCAAGGAACTGATTGATAGCTCAGGTGACATTTTGGTAGCAAGGATTGGCTCAGGAAGGAAGTAAAAAAAACCCGCTCTGCTCCCAAGTACTGTCAGCTTGAGCCACTACTGCTTTCTTCTAGGACCGTGCCCTGCGTCTTTTGTAGCTGTGTCACAGGAAAAACACCAAGGATGTCACCTGCAGTGTAGAGACCCTTGCCAATTGCTCAAATTCCCAGGCAGAGAAAGGAAACTATAGTGGTAGCATTGCTTGTTCTAACAGTAACCTGGAGAAAAACTGTCTTTCATTTCTAACCATGCAAAACCAGACATTATTTAATCTACAGATCTATTTACATTCTCCGTCCAGCACCAGTGTGTCTGAGGTACAGCACTCTCCTGATGGCAGCAACTTACAGGCTGGGGAAGGGACATGCATCACCTGTATGACCATACAGTCCTCTGGAAGAAGTTATTTCCTCTTACAGCTGATTTATAGATAGCGAGGTAAGTGGAGTACAGGAACAGATACTTGACTCATCAACATTTTTTTCAGTCCAATTTGGCTTCCAGCTCTTAGTGTATGTTACCTTGCCTGAAGTTATGAAGCCTCGATGTGATCTCTTTCATTTAGATATTCAATCTGGAAAATCAATACCCTGTGCTTTTGATTGCAAAACCAGGAGTCACACCTGGTTAATGCATTACAGTCCTGCCTGGACTGAGAAGGGAGCCCATTTATCACCACAAAACAGCAACTTGAAAACTTTTCTAGGGATTTGACATGAGAAACTGTTATATTGTATGAATGTCAGCAAAATACCTTCCCTCAAAATTAGAAAAGTATAAATAAGAAAGCACTGCTTTGCCAGAAGACCAAAATTCAATGCATGAAACCATTGAGGAAGCAAAAGAAATAAAGGTCTGGTTCCTTTCTAATGAGCAGGTGCCCCTGCTGTGAAAACTCTTTTCCTCCAGGAGACGCTTGTCTGTGAATTCAGCTTGGGAAATGGGGCTGCACTCCTGGTAGTGACTTAGAATAAGTAATTTCTCTCCCTCAGCCATCTGCTTTCCTGTGTATTAAGTGGAGATGATCATCATTATGTTTGCTGCCTTATCCATCTTGGATGATGGACAGCATGAGCCTGAGGACTTTTACAGGCTCCATTCCACTTGTACAGGGAATGTAACATTTGAGGCTCTACTTTCCAGGCTGCCAGCTTCTGTCCATGAAGCCCAGACTGCAGTCCCCCCAAACAGGAGTAGGTTTGAACATGACACAGTAAAGGATGGCTGTGTTGGTGCCAAAAGACACTCTGCACAGTCCTGTGTGGTTCCCTTTCCAGCTGTTTCCTCCAGAGCCGCTGTGAGTGGAGTTTGTTTCCTGCTTCTTGTCCTCAGGCACCCCCAGATCCAGCAAACCCTTATGTTTGCACACAGGACCCAAACACATTTTTGCCCGAGTCCCTGAGCCAAGCGCCCTTCCCAGGCCATGACTGCCTCAGTGAACCTTTAAAAAAGCTCCCTACTGCCCTTGGGATCTTGCAGGCTGAGGCACAGACTCTGTGTTTTAGTATTTCCCAGCTGTTTTCCCCCACATGTGGTTGCAGATGTATAGGCAGCATGATGTATGTCTTCCCTCATCCTTGACAGAGCATCTTGGAGCCTCTGACAGCCCTTTGTGGAGGGCATGCAGCATCCCACACCTCCTGCTTCTTCAGAGAGGGAGAGGAAGCTGTGCATGAGGTGTCCTGGGTAAAGAAAGTTTTTAAAAGGGTCTTTAAATCATCAAAAACTATTGGATGTGTGACACGATTCCTTTGACTACATAATTCCTTTGCCTCCATTCTCTCCCAGTAATAAAGTGGGTATGGTGCAAGCACGAAAACCCCATGCAAAATTCTTAAATTGAGGGCAGGCCAACTCAGTGCAGGGCAATTGCCCCTTGTAGTGAGGATGAGGAGCTGCCTTTGTTCCAGATTAACTTCTCCTCTGGACCAGCTAGGTTCAAACCTGTCTTTGGCCAGCCTCACCCGGCAATGCTTGGGTTTAATCAACTTTCTCACACATGCTGACATCCAAGACATCTGAATCATGAGAGGCTGTGACAGCTCCAAATGAAAACACACCAAAAAGACAGCATCCTTTCCCCATGAGGTGGGAGTAAATCCTCTCCTTAAGCTGTCCCAGAGGAGCCTGTACAGATCTGGCCCTGGGGCTTATGTACCAGGGAGTAGCAAAGGTATCTGCAGACATTTAGAGGTCAGTTTATAACCAAATGAAAGCAAAGCCTGGATTTCCTGAAAAATGTTGGTCAGTGTTTAACAAAATTGCCAGGAAAAAATAATTGAGATTTTTTTTTAGTTTTAAAAATAGCTCTGTTGACTGGGGACATTGGTAAAAATGGGCACTTTCTGCAGCCTCAGCAACTGCCTTGTTTTCCCTACAACAGTCTGGATGTCTTTGCAAATGCTTACAGACTCCTGCTGGTTTTACCTTTTGTTTTAAATGACAATTTGAACACTCTTCACTGTGGTTGCCATCCTTCTGACCACAAACTACCTACAGCAGTCACCACTGGAAAGCCCCAGTTCTTACCACCAGTGACCACACCATTTAAGGCCTGGACATTGCAATTTGCTGCACAGCAGCAGTCTGGCAAGTCCATGTTGTGTCCCTTGTGTCATGTCCAAGTCACCACAGCATCTATAATTACAGCAGGACATGCCTGTGGCATTGTGGTGAACGTTATCAACAACTTCCTTTCTGCTGCTACTTGCAAGGGGTTGCTGCTGACATACCCAAGGATTTAAGAGCCTAGCTGAGATGCAATAGCAGTCTTATTTTCTCCATCTTTCTTCCTACTTCCCTGTCTGTAGTGATTTTTATTTCCCTTGCTTCTGATTTGCTCTAAGGGCCTCAGTGGAGGGACCATCTCTCCATCCTTCTGCAGCAGCATCTGTGACTGTGATGGCCCAGTCCCTGCTGGACACAGTGGCAAGATAACAGTTCTGTGTCAGTGACAAGCATTCTGCCTGTGAGTCTGGAGAACAAGCACTCCCCAACTCAAAAAAGGTGTTTGAAATAGGAGGTGTATAGGAGGGCCTAGCTCAGTGCTGTATTCCCAGGTCAGTGTATGCTCCAAGGAGAGGCCTACCAAAAAGATTAATTGTGGTGAAAAGCCTGGGAAGTCAAAAAGATGGCTTTGAAATCTAGTCAGTTTTAAAAATCAAAGTGGTTTCTAAAGTCATGCCTGCCAAATGCCCTTTGCATCAAGCAGTGATTTCACAATCTTGTTCTCCCATTTTATTGCATTATTTTTTCACCTTTATTTCATAAAAGGCTCACTTGTGTAGTGGGGCCCCACCACACCAAAATCCCCAAAAAGCCAGAGAAAGCATACAGGGAGTAAGTTCACAAGGTTGTTGAGGATTTGAAGCAAACAAACAGGAAAGACATTTCCTTGAATTTCTTCAGGCTCTAGTACACTGAGGAGGTAGTTTTGCCCATATTAGGTGAATTTTTTTTTTCAGACGTGGGTTTTTTACTGTAATTTCTTAAAGAGACAGCTTGAACTTCTCACTGCCCACAAAGAGCACAACTAAGTCTGCAGCGAGTCCTGGTTCCTGATTAATCTGGCAGTAGAACCACAAAAATTACATCATCTCCTCCTCTACGTAAACTAGAGCGTCACATCTGTTTTGTAATTGCAGTTGCAGCTTTTATGAAACTTTGCCACAACAGCACTGGGTGACTGTGCAGTAAACTGTGCTAAATGTCAGCACTGGATAACTAGAAGTTGTCATAATCCTAGGTTAGGCTCAAAAGTCAATTCTTTCTTTATACATTTTTCCCTGCAAGCAACAAAAAGTGGAGGAAATAGAAGCCTACAAAAAGTTTACAAAAAGTGACACATAAATGTAAATTATTCTGTTGCCATTATTATTAAAATAGCATCAGGCATGATGTTTTTAAAAAAAATAAGTTGTTACAGGAAGGAAGAAGTGTGCCTTCATGAACAGAACAGTGGGAGCAGGCATTACAGTCAGGGGCTACCCTAGGGGCTGAGGGAGCACCCCTGCTCTTGGCTCTGGCTACCCTTCACCTTCCCTTCTCTTGTTCACAGCCAAGGCTTGGGTGAGCAGAGGCTGATTTCAGAGCTCCTTCTATGGGGAAGCCCAGCCTTCACTCTGCTTTCCTGGCCTCTCCCCATCATCAGGGGAGGGAACTTCCACCCTCTGAGAAAACATCAATCATTTTCCTCCATGTTTCCAGATGTTCATTATTTTTCTTTCTTCCTTATGTAAGAGCTTTCTGAAAGACACCTCAAGGTTTGGCAAGCCAGCTGTCACCCAGAAGAACTTACTGGTACTTAACCCCATGCAGGTGAAGCAACCCAAGAAGTGTGACAAATACAGTAAATTAATATCATACACTTCTTCTCCTATCCCCTGTGTCTATATAATCCATTTAAATGCAGTCTCTTCACTGTAGGAACTTCCTCTTGCTATGCATTCTTACCATGCCTAAAGGAGCAGGATGCTGCTATCAGTCTGTCATCTCGTGGGACACAAACATGCGCATGTCCGTGGGCATGCACTGATCTTCCATCCAAACCTGTGAAAGTTTCCAAATACACAAATACCACGGGAAAATAAATATATGAAGCATAAATCATCCTTCAAGACCAGGTTTGTAGTTCTTGCAGATCCTCAAGCTCCCACTGGAGTCAAGGGAAATTCTGTAAGCGCAAAGAGTGCATGCTGCATTCTTTCCTGTGTGATGGGCTCATGTGAGGCAGCTGTTGGCTCTCCACCTCCAGTGTTAGGCAGTAACAGAAGAGAAACCAAACAAAATGTGGTCTAAGCCCCTGGAAATGCACAAGTAGATATAAAGAGCTGGGGTGGAAGAAGCAATTTTTTTTCTGTGCCTCCGTAAGGTTTTATGGTCTTTATTTTTCCCACAGAGGGGTTTCTAGGTGAGAGTTAGCCATGACACATTTGAATTATTTGAAAGTCTGGTGATATTTCTATACAAAACTGTTTAATTGTTGTGACTAGGAAGCGGAAACTTTCCTGGCCTTTTTTTTTTCTTTTGTTTTTCTTTTTTCTTTTTCTTTTTCTTTCTCCTACTGCAACCGCTTTTTCCTGCCCCAAAGCCCTCGTTTAAACATGCATGAGGAGCAATGTCTGGCAGCGAATTGACTGATCACATTGCAAACATGTCACCAGGTTTCCATTGGTTTATTTCGGGGGACTGTAGCTGTGTCAATGGCAGATCTCTTGCTGTCTCATATGGGGCAGGGTTTTTGTCTAACACTACTGTGGGAAGGGGACCAGGGGAACCAGAGGGCCCCCATTTACACCCTAATCCACCCCGACTGCAAATTCGTTATTTCCTGGTCTCTCCTTATCTCCATCATCCTCTTCATATGCTTGTCTCACCATCTCTGAATTGTGGATAACTAAAAGCAACCATTTAAACGGCTGTTCTGGCAGGAAAATGACAGGCAGGAAACAGGCAGCAAAATGACAACAAATTTTGGGTTTCCAGGTAGTTATCAAAAAGCAACTGCTTTTACAGCAAAACTGCCCTTATTTTATGTGCCACTTTCACATTCTGGTTTTGCTTCCTCCCTGTAATTTGGTCAGCAGGGGAGAGACATATAAGTTTCCTGTTCATGTTGCTAGAAGTTTTTGCCCCGGAAAGCCCAGATCAGCAGGTAGCAAGCAGGGGGCTACTCGGGATCCACATCACAGCACCAAAATCAGCGCCGGGATCTGTAGGAAGCAATGAAATGGTATTAACTTGGTAGAGGTGTGATTTAGGAAATCTCTCGTTGTCACATACCTGAGAAGATAACAACTATAAGACCGACAATAAGAAACGTGATAACAGCGATAGTGTTATCTTTACATTTCAAGTTAAAAAAAAAAAAAAAAAAAAAAAATTGAAAGCCCCAAACAATCTTTCATTGTTTCGCAGGATTGGTCTCTTGCAAGTTGAAATAAAGTACTGGAGCAATATACTGTTCTCTAGGGGTTAATGTTACATTAATCAGAACTGACAAGCATGAAAATCATTCTTTGTTGTCTTTAAATTGCTAATTTAAGATTGAAATCTAAAACGCTTGAGCACTGATCGTTAACACTGACGCTCAAACAAAACCCAAGTAAAATCTTCTCTCCTATGGGCCACTAAACAATTGTTTTACATTTGGTTGAGAAAGCAAATGCAAAGTCTGTAACTAAATCCTAATGTATCGTTTAAGTGTTTCAATTCACAGGCTTTCTTTGGCTAAACTTCAACGAATTGTACTACAGTTTAATTGAAAAGCAGCATTTGCACAGGCATTTACATCTGAAGGCAGAAACAGTGGCATTGTACCTTGTGGTGCAGTGGCAGCAAGAATTCCCCCAAATCTAATTTTTTACAGGTATTTTTTTTTCCAGTTACAGAGGTATTGCAAAGAACTGTTTCTCAGTTGAGATACCGAACAAAGTCTGAGACACTTAGTAACAAGAAGCCTATTTAATAAGCTCATTAGAGGTTTAAAAACGTATTAAAGGGTACAGTCCGACCTCAGTGCAATGGAGACGCACACCAGATAAAATCAAGGGGAGTAACACACCATCAACCCTGCAGCTACAAAACTAACCAAAAAAAGAAGTATGTAGCAGCAAAACAAATAGACAGGCGTGTCCTTCTGCTTCTTTAATGGATGGCTGTGTTTGGCCCCTAACAGGCTGTGTTAGGGGCCAAATCAAGTCCAGTTTCTTTCGCCAGTTTGAATATTTGCAGGTTCAGATCTATTTGCAGACACAGCTCCCACCCAAGTCCTTGGACATACACATTCGCCGCTGAAATAAGCTAAGCTGAATCTCCAGGCTGGTTGAAGGAAACTCTGGCCTGAAACCATTTAAGTCCAAACCCATCACTGCACCTGTTTTGACCTGTTCCCTGGTGATGAGGAGGGCGGAATAAAGACATCTGTGAGAGAGTCACCCCCTGTGCGACTGTACGGATGCTCCAATGGAGGGTGAGTAGGAGAAGAGCTGGGGGGAAAAGCAAGCTGTGCCCTCAGTCTCTCTGAGGTGCCAGTGGGCTACAGTAGCTCCGATAGCCAGCATCCAGAGCGAAAAATGTCACATTTATCACATCTGAGCACTTCGCCTTTCTTTGCAATTACAGTAAAGCAGGCTTGAGCTATGCAGACATACTTCCCACATCCATTGACCTCGATGGGAGATCCATAGCAAATCTTAGGGCAGAACCAGCTACACAAAAGACGTGTTAAAGACAGAAGCACTGTCATGCAGAACAAGCTCTTAGAGCAGAAGAAAAGGACTCAGCATTTGGCCAAGGAGAGGGGTCATGCACTGAGGGTGCTTTGTATTCTGGGAAGAACGTGGGACGATGACTCTCCAGGCTCATGGGGAGCAAAGGCAGAGGAATACAGAATTCAGGGAAAGCGAAAATGCAAGAGATTCTGCGCACTCTCTCATCTGGCAGCCAAAACCACAATATGAAGGTTTCTGCAGAGGAGACCACTTATCTTTCCTTCTTATTGATACGAATGCAACATTGTCTTTGAATCAAGAATTAACTGGAGCAACATTCCTTTGTTTGCTAACTCCATCATCACTAAGAAATCTGCTGTCCAGACTTAAAGTCGGTTCGAATCTACATATAACTAGATAAGATATCCATCATGTGGTATGCTCCTAGAGCAGGACTCAGTGGAGCAGGTGAAGAAAATATTGACAAAGGTGTGTTCACCAGTATGTTTTGGATTTGTAGTCATAAGGGACAGCTCCTGAGTCAGAAAACTAAAAATGTTTTACCCTGTACACTTGTTTTTACAAGAAGTAGTGAGAAGATTGGATTTATAAAATTCTGTTCCATTAAATTCTACCTCTTGACACTTCCAGTGCATTTTTAACTGTTTTCTATGAAAGATCGGCAGAAACAGGACCTGTCTGATTACTTTTAGTAACAATATTTGTGATAGAGTTGGAACTCAGAAGCTCACCAGCAGCAAAAGGAGAACAAGCCAAATAGTTAATAATGAAAAGGAACCTTAGAATCTCAGACCTTTCAATTAAAATCAACAGCACATGCCTAAACAACTGTTTGTTAAATGTTCATTTCTATTTCAAGCTCTTTAAAAATGAGAAATACTAAGAAAACAACAACAACAACAACCAAAAAACAAAGAAAAACAAAACCAAAAAAAGCCCCTATCCTAAAAAGTCATTAAGTATCTTCTTGTACTTAACATTGTTAATAGGACTTCAAAGCCCTGGGTCCAAATACTTTTATACAGTTTAACCATTTTACCCAAGGAGATTGGTTTGACTGCATTTGTCTGGCAAAGCCAATGTGAAGAAGTAAAGGGAAATCAAATGGGAGGAAGAAGGATTGAATACGTATGGCATTAACTTTGACAATGACAATTTTCACTCAAATCAGTATTAAACTTAGTATTTTCTGTTTTCTTTATACTTATGAAGGAAAATATAAAAAGTCTTGGAAAATTTTCTAGTGATTCGTAATGTCACATGTACACTTTACAACTTTTGTTTTGCTTTTAAATCTGAAGATTATTTGAAAACTCAGGAATCATTGCAAACTTTCACCCCGCTTTTGAAAAATGCATCTTTGCAAAACACGTCTGTGTTTGGACCCAGCTGAAGTTTGATGAAATGAGCAGGGGTGGGGTCCAATACATAGGCAGACAACCAAACACAAGTATCCCTACACAGGCTAGTGCAGGGCTCAATTGCCTAAGGATAAGTAAGGCACCTCTCACCCCTGAGGCACCTGGCTTGGGGAGAGGTGCCCAGGCCCACAGGCAGCTCCAGGAAGATTTGGTTCTTCTCAGACTCTCCCTCATGCCAGTCAGCCTCCAAGAATGCCTTTGGTGCCCAGAGGTATCTATAGAGCCTATATTTAAGCAACTAAGCATGTCTGCATTCCTGCTACAGGCAGTGGAGATCCAAGGCTTTATTCAGTTGCCTACATGATGGCATCTAAAGCAGTGTGAGAACCCCTAAGGTTCTGAGACACTTGCCCAGAGCCAGCACAGGACATATGGGAACTGATGCATTTCCAGAACGATACCCACAGACCAGGAAGGACATCCCACAGCCTCTCAAGTGGCACTTGATGTTCACAGAATTAAATGAGCTCTTTGTGAGTGGATTCAAAGGAGATTGCATTCTAGAGATACATTGAACCAGCCATCAGCTCTCTGCGCAGGGTTGGCCTAAGTAGAGCCGCAGTGCTCAGTTCAGCACCAGTACCATTTGAGAAGTCACAGGTTAGCCCCTCTTGTCTCCAGCTGCTGCTCCAGAAGGGCATTACAGTCCTGCAGGTCACATCCCAGGTGGGCCAGCCCTGGCTGAACATCTCACACCATAGAAGTACCTCAGGTATGTCCTACACAAGTTCCCCCACCCATCACCTCCAGCCCTACTGGAACTAAAACACTTAGTTCATATGTAGACATCAACATGTATGAGTCTTCATCTTGAACTGAACTGCAGCACAAAAGCTGCACAGGTGCTGGAGAAAATCCTGTTATTTTCAAGGTTACACGCAGAATTTATATTTGAGCCTTGAATCTGTTTATAGATAAACTGAAGGGGTTTTTTTGTATCAACAAACATAGCAACACAACAAACTCCCACTGCAGACGTTGCATGAAGGTAAGCATGCAAATGTTCCCCAGAGGCAAATACTGATGCATATATGTATTGAGCTTTTAGATATGCTTTCCAAGATTCACCTTCTTTTGTACTGTTTTAAAATGCTTCCACTGTTTTTAAAAAAACCCCAGGTTTTCTATTTATCATCAAGTGCTGAACTAGAAAGCATCAAGCTGCTCATATAAACACATGTAAATCTGTGATTTATTATCACTCCCCTACTGTCACCTATTTTCTGTGCCTCGGATGCACAATTAACTCCATGTAGTCAGGCCCGTCTGCCAACATCTACAGAGGACATGACTGTACTATTGTAAAGGCAACAGAAGAAATTTCCTGATCACAAAGATTGCCTTGAGCTTCAGGGAAGCTGGCTGGCTCTACAGGAGGAGAAATTTCATATAGGAGCAGCTTGACCTCAAGACAGTTCCTGGTGCAAGCAGAGTGAAACCAGAGCAGTGACCTCACATCTGAGCACCGTGGCTGCCGGGACGACATCATACCCTGCAAGCACAGGGACATCCATGAGCACCACTCCTAACTGGGGAGCTGCAAACAAGCAAAAGTGCTCACACCAGCAAGAGCAAAAGATGACTCCACATTTGTTTAAAGCTTGCTTTCCTTTCTCTAGCTTACGTAGGATTTTATCTCTTTCCCTTTTCACCAGTTTTGAGCATTCAAACTCTAAAACCAAACCCAAATGCAGTGGAGAAAAGGACACCAGGTATCACATCAACTCTCTTTGATATAGACCCAGGAGACTTGGTTAGCCTACCACTTAGTTGTTCTTGAGTATCAAAAGCTATGACTATTTTATAATTATGTTTATATTTGCCAAAAATTTGACATTTTATACATTAGCAAAAGTTTAGATGCCTCACTTGGAATAATAGCTTATGATGCTTCCTTCTGTCAAATGCACTAAGTAAATATTTTTTCAGTTGTATTAATGCAATAGTTGTATATAATTCTAGCAACATTTAAAAACACATTAAAACTATTTACTATGTTGGAACATTTTAACATTAAGTCAGAGGCGTTTCAGTTAGAGGTGGTTTTCCCCTCCAGAGAATGTTTTCACACATCATAGGAGGTTACTTACTGCTTATAGGAATTTATTACATTTGCTTGCCTCTTGACAATATATTCTGTATCTGTCATCCATTTTTACAAATGCCCAATGAATTTTAAATTAAACTACATTTGGGAAATAAATTTCGGTCTGTCTCAAGAGATCACAACATTCTAGCTGTAATGTCTGGATGGTGAAAATTACTTGAGTCTAAGTAATGTCCCTAAGGCTCAGGAATCCTCTGATCAGCCTTGAACGTTTTTAAGGTGGATGTTACTTAGAAGAAAAAATACATGACTCAGAGAAAGGTTAAAGGAAGGTGAAAAATTTTAAGCGGGATGTCACTAAAGGCACACAGGAAGCAGAGCAGATACGGTAAGAGCAGCACATAGTAATTCAGTGTTTTACTTGTTATGCCAAAGCCAAATCCCAGCTCCAAATCAATGTTTTGCAATGGATTAGCCAATGTGGCAGGAACGGAGATTGAAGTCTGCCTTAAACCAGTAAGGATATGAAACCTGCTTAGCGAATATCAGCTGAAATGTTGTCCATTAACACAGGGAAGCCACACACGAACATGAAAATTTAAAAAAATACTAACATTATTCTGTGTTAAATCAGATACTTGCAGAGACAGCAGAGACATGGCAAATCTCTGTTATCACTGGAACAGGCTTTGGATGTATAGGCACTATTTGATGAAAGAGAAAGGGGTGTTAGAGAGATGATAAAACTACAAAATTTAAAATTGCCATAAATAAAAAAGGTTCCTTGAGGATCATAATCACTTTGGGAATAGCTGCTTAAAGCGGCCATTTAGGATATAAAGGGAGTTGGTGACAAGGCCTCAGGCTGTGTCTGAGTGAGCTGGGAGTGGGGGTAAGTATGTGCATAGCTGAGAGCCACCATTTCTCATTTGCATTACTGGCCTCAGCCTTCCTGTGAGCAGCGCAGATCAAAGTCTCCTCAGGATGCTTAGGAAAAACAGGATTTGGGATTCTTTCTCAGTGCCCTGGATGGTGATACCCTGCGCCTCACCTACACTTCATTCACCCGGAAAACGTGGACAAGACCTCCAAGGTGTGCGGAGGCATCAGGAACTTGGGCTCCCCCTCTAGAGGCTCCCGGAGCTGATAGCCGCGGCGAGAGCAGCCTGCAAAGGCAGCTGAAGAGGTCACAGCAGGGATGGTCCGGACAGCAGATCCAACATCCACTTAACCAGAGCACAGGCGTGCACACAGAGCTGGATTGAGATCCTGACAGTGAGAAGAGTGCAATAGGATTCCAGTAAGAAAAAGCATGGAAGGGCTAGTTTGCTAGCCATGACTCAAGAAACTGCTGGTGTTAAAGATGAAGATAGGAACTTGACAAAAGAGTTATTTGAAAATTGTTAAAGTTATCTTGAAACACCTAATAGGGATATGCAAATACGTGGAATTACTAAGCATGAACAATTCCCATAAATATTTTGATCAGGCTACAGTATTTCTCACTTTAAAGTTAGAAGTTTAAAACAGATTTGAAGCCTGGTGGCTTTATCTGTATACATTTTTTTATGAGCTTCTGAAAGCACCATGATAAAGTGACCCTGCAGACAAATGGAATTGTGCCTCTTGGCCACATTCTGCGAATACCATCTCAGCAGCCTCATCAGAAACAGAAAGAATGGCAATGCACTACTGGAGCAGAATTGAGGCAACCAGGGCCTACAGATTTAAACATTTAAACTGAAACACATTTTCTCTGATGACACAGCTAGAAACACAGAAACAGATGTGCGAGATTTTGATGCTGTCATGAAAACATCCTAATGCATAACGGATCCAAAACAAGAAGAGGGGGTGGGTCTGAAATGCTCACACTGCATCAAACCACTGCTTGTTTATTGTGACTAAGCAGCAACTCACACATCACAACTACGTTTCGCAAAGGCCAGAAGCACCGCGTACTGACTTTCTGAGCAGGTTCACATAAACCACAAGCCAGCCTGCTTCAGCACGGATGCAGAAAGTGATGCTTGGCCAGTCATGGGGGGGAGGTTTTCACCAGATTCCTCTTGCCCCAAACACAGCCTGCTCCTACGCAGGACAGAGCAGAAGGCATGCAGAAGTGTAAATTAATTCAGTGCTGGCAGAACTGGAAAGCATCTAAAAACAGTTGGCTACACTTCAGAAACTTTAGTTCTAAAAGTATCAATGTAAAGAGGCATCACATTTAAAAACCAGGACATCTGCAGGACGTTAGTTTACAAGTCTTTGCCAATTTAAGTTCCTGTACTGAAACCTGAGACTGAAAAAGCACTCAATATACGGGTAACGAGGACCTGATAAGAGACTGAGTTTTTTTATCACTGAGCTGCCTTGCAGAAGTTTCCACAAACAACATGCACAGAGATATGATATGA
>VYZP01077460.1:0-33621 GCA_013400635.1 Hypocryptadius cinnamomeus | reverse complement strand
CCGGCGGGCGGGAGCGGCAGCGGCGCGGCGGCGCTGCCAGCCCGCCAGGGGCCGGCCTGCGGGAGCAGGTGCCCGGCGGAGGGGAGCGCGGGGCGGGAGACACCGGCGCCTTTTCCTCGGGGAGGGACGGTAGCGGCGGCGCGGTTTTTGCGGAGGGCCACCTGAGGAGGAGGTGCTCGTTGTCGCGGGGGCGAGCCGGGCACGGCACGGCGTGGGGTCGGGGGAGCCGGACCCTGGGACCGGTCACCCCCGCCGGGCAGCAGGGGCTCTGCCGCCTTCCCGCCGCGCTCGGTGTGTGGCGGGGAACCCCTGCGTGGGGTTCTGCGCTGTCTTACGCGTCCCTGAGGGGCCGGGAGGACGTGGAGGTGAGGGAGAGCGCGGGGAGGAGCGGAGGGCGGCGGTGAGCAGGGCCCGCTGCTCTCGGCTCCTGCCTGGGGTGGCCAGAGGCGAAGTCGCGCCATGTCGCGGTGCACCGGGGAGCGCCGGACCTTCTGCGGGCACGGCGCCGCGGCACCGAGCCCTGGGCCAGCCTCGCAGGGGCGTCTGTGCTTGCAGGGGCTGTCAGAGCTGGAGCTGTCAGAGCAGTCAGAGATGCTCGTTTTTCTAAACGAGATGAGCTGTCAAGTGTGAGTTCAGATCAGTAAGAAGTGCCGTGTTTTTGGTGCCTGTGTGGAAGTGCTTCAATCTGTGTTGTTTGTTTATGGTCAAGTCTCCGCTGCAGGAAACGCGCGGTTATTTGCAGTAGTAGACATCGGATGTAAAGCTGTACCGCTGTCTGGGGTGTCCTGGGGTAAATGGCCACATCTAGGCAGCGCACTGGATGTACATTCTTTANGCGGTGTGTGACTGTCGCGTCCAGGCAGCGCCCAGGCCAGAGCTGTCTCCTGGTGGCACCTGCGAGCCGGGGAGCCACCGGGAGAGGCCTGGGCTACAGGGCAGCGCTCAGCCCACGGAGCTCCCGCTGTGCTCGGACAAGGATGAAGCCACCGGCGACAAATCACGGGTGAAAATGTAGGAACTAAATCTGGACACCCGCTCCTGGGGGGCATAAGACCCTGCTTCTTCCCGGCTGGGTACAGACCCACCTCGGGGCAAACAGGTGCCCCGCGGGCACGGCCCGGGCCAGCGGCAGCTCCCCGGCGCCTCGGGAACTGGCCCCCCGGCGCTTCCCACCCGGCTTCCCGCGTCCGGCCCCGCGGGACCGGCCCGCTCGGCCCGGCGGGCGGGGGAGGCCGGGGGAGGTGGGAGGAGACGTGGGAAGGACTTCGGTTGCCACTACAAATCTGGTGACAGACGTGCCGCCGGCACATGGCGATGGGCAGGTGGGTGCGGGGCGGCGGCAGGGCCCGGGGCGGCCGCAGGGGTGCGGATGGTGGGCGAGTGCGGGGATNAAAAAAAAAAAAAAAAAAAAAAAAGAGCAAAAAAAGTTAAATGGCACGGCTCCAAGGAGGGGAGACTGGGGGGTTTCTTGTCAAAGGCTGTTCTGTTAGAAATCGGAAATAATTCACAAAATTTCTTTTTGAAGTGCTGCTTTGATTTCAAGTCTAAATTGTTACGCCTGCAGGACTGTACTGCAGCTGGAAGTTACGCACATAAGTGTTTCGTTGAGTTGTTTTCTTAAAGAAAACTCGTTTAAAAAAGCACTAAAGCAGTACATCTGCCTTCTAGTTACTGAATTTGTTATCTAAAACTTTGAGTTGTTTAAGTACCCATGATTCCTGTGTTTTCAGATATTCAGCAGGTACTCTGAACCTGATGAGAATCAGTTGGTAAACAGTCATCTGATTTAAAAGCCAGAATGTAAATGGGGCACAAGAGCACACACACGTGTGTATATAATTGTAAAATTCTGTACTGCATTTCTAGTCTAACGTTGGAGACTTCTCATTTATGTGTCAGGCAATTAATTACACAAGTTAATTAATTTAGTTAATATATATTATTAATTAATTATTAAGTTAACTAAGGGTAAAATACAGCCTATCGTTTATAGTTATATTTTTAAAAATTAGCTGTGAAAATCACCCTTAAATTGTTAAAATCTTGCTTTTGGTTTTTTGCATGGAACAGAAATGGAAGAAAACCATCAATTTTCATGACTTCTAAGTTGGTTTTGGCATCAAGTGCTTTTTCAGCTCATTAATTACTCAAAAATGTACATTTTGCCAGCCTTTCTTGAGTGGAACAAAAGGAATTAACGTGTCAGTAAGGTTGAAATATGGTACAATAAAAAAATCCTTTTCTATATATCTTTTTGTTTCTAGCTTGTGAAACTTTGGTGGAAGAAAAAACTTCTGTGTATCTCTCTGTTTCCAGACAACTTAATGCTTTCAATAGTACTATTCTATATGCTAGTAGTTGTTATTTTGCTTACTGCTTCAGCTCAGGTCTGTGGTAAGAACACAGAGGGGGGCTTGATCTCTGAAGTGCTGGTCAACTAATTCAAAGTTTCTTTTGTGTGTGTGCACAGAACTGAACCTCAGGAGAGAAGAATGCAGAAACTAGGGCTGAATAACTTCCTTTAGGGAATTTTAACATCGGAGCATTAGATTGTACTATTTTATTCCAGCTGCAGTTTTCAGGTGTGGGAATGAGTATGCAGTATTTTTCCTGTTTCTTCCATCATTGTCACTTCACTCCTGTTTTTTACCCTGAGATCTTTTGCCAAGTTTTGGTTCTAAGGTACAGTTTTTAAATGTTGTGGGTTGATGCAGTCTCAGTACTTGAAACATTCATTATGTCAGTATGCTGCTTGACATTCATCTGAAGTTTTCTTGGTCTCACTTTTGTAGTCTAAGCTTTTTTGCAGTGTTTTCAGATATTGATGTATTTTTGACCGAACTGCAATTTGATTTCTTCACTTTTTTTTCAAAGAAAGACTTCTCCCATGCTAGGATGTTTCCTCCCCCCTCCCCCTTCCACCCTGTCTCTTTTCTCCACACATCGATGTAGGTGGGAAAATGTCATGCTGGCTTGGTTGCTGGTGGGGGAGCTGGGGCTTTAGGTTTTTCCCTTCGAGGTGCTGATCTTGCGCTTTCGTAGAATTGTGCTGCTTTTGCATGAAGAGCTTGAATGTGCAGTCCTGATTTACACAGTGCCTGTCCAGAAATCAGTGGACTGTTTTTGTCCTCAGTCTGATATCTGCTTACACTGAGGCATGTAAGCAGTTCTAATCTTGAGAATGTTTTTAAAAGTGTGAAAAAAAAATGCTCCTCATATAGTATTAAAAGGAAGGAAAAATAAGGCACAGGGTTTATGCAGTGACTTTAACAAACCCAGAAGGAGTTGACCCAGATTGCTCTGACTGACAGCATTGCTGTGTGTGACAGCCCTGTGGGAAGGCAGGGTTTAGAGTTCTTTTCTGGCCTGCTGGAAAGGGCTTTTACTAATATGTTATGCGGTAGAATCTATGTATGTTAGCCCAAAACCACAAAGATAAGTCTTGTCCATTAAAATTCTCTAGACCATATTTGATCATTGCAGCACACTTTACATACATATTACTATCCTGAAATTTATCAGTGTTACAAAAGTTCCCCTTTGCTGTGGAAAAGAGGTTGTCAGACTAGAAGACATGAGACAATGCTGATGATCTTATTTATAAAGACAATATAAAAAGCAAATTTACTGTGCACAATTATTTGTAAAAGAATCTAATTAGCAGCCTGCAGATAAGATTGCCTTTTAGAAGGAATGAATGTTATGGGTGCAAGCAAGATGAAAGAGTTAAGCAAGCCCTGACTTTTGTGATCTGTTGACCATAGCACACAAGAGATCTCCACCTCCCCTAATACACTATGGCTGGTACTTGGTCTGGGAGCTGCTGGATGGCTCCCCAGAGGTAGTGGTGCCTGAAATTCTTTGGTGCAGTCAGTATGGACTGGAAACAACACTTAGCTAGAATGAGTGAGAGATTGATAGGGGCATGTAAAACTGTGTACAGTTTTTTTAGTTTCTCTACAGCTGGTTCAAGCTTTTCTTCATTACAGGATAAATTCTATACAACACATGCAATGCTGGGTGCTGATTATGTGCTCAGAGACTTATTACAGCTCTTATGTTGGTATCTGTATTGTAACATTTTAAAAGGCACTAGCCATGGGCCAATTAACCAAACAAAGCCATTTTTGGTTGAATCTTTTAACGACAGTTTTAATCAAAGTACCAGATGAAATTTAGAGCTTCTTTTCTAGCCATCTGCAACCTTTTACTCGTTTCCCTTCCTTAGTGGTGTCATGTTGTTGTACATTAGGATTCCCTCTAGGTAATGCTTATTTTACACTAAACATCTGCTCTATATTGAGAAACCTATTCAGTTTTTCAGAACTGTAGAAAATGATAAATATTAGCATATTTAAGGCTAGTACCTGGAATACAGTTTTTTTGGTTCTATCCAGAGTTGTGTAAATCACTCAGTATTTTTGTAGTATGGTTTATTCACCTGTAAAGCATAGAATCCAGGACCTTTATACTGTACAGCCTAAGCTGGGTCCACAACATGCATTTGTAATGGCAAACTCATCTCACTTGGCATAGACTGAATATTTGACAAAGCCTTGAACTCCTCAGGTGAATTAATTGTTTCATCTGGCAACCACTGTGTATGATGGTACTGGTGCTGTGTGCTCTTTGGCCTTCTGGTCAGCAATGTGGTGGGCACAAATGCCCCAGATGAAATGGAATCATTTCCTGATGCTTCATGGCACTGTTATAATTTATCTCTAGATGTTATATCTTAACGAGATAGACAAAATGGTAAAAACAAGAATGAATCACTGTCTCTTTAATTTTTTGCTAATCAGAGACTTTTGGGTAAATGAACCTTATAGGAGGAAGCAAAACCAGCAGCTTTCAAGAAATAAATGCAACCATACAAACTTAATAAAGGATATAAGCCACTGCTAGCCAGATTTTTAAATGAACTTTTGAAGAGCTGGGTTAGAAAGTTTTTATAAAGTTTGTGGTAACTGATGTAGATACTCCTTGTATTTCTGTCTTAAGAAATCAAGTTCTGCTTTGCTAAGTTACTATTTCAGAGGTGTTAGGATGATGTGTTAAAATGTAAATATTTAAGATACTTTATTATATAAATAGTATAATGGAGTTGACTGAGCACAGAGGAGCAGTGATTTAATTAAAGGTATGGATTAATTAAGGGTTTGAGTTGTATAAAGCCTCATTTGTCTGAACTGTTGGCACTGTGTAAACATAATAAATTTAGGTGAACTTTGCACTTCTGTACCGGTATGCTTAGGGGTAGAATTAATAGGAGAATTTTGGAATCTCAGAATGGTTTGAGTTGCAAGAGCCCATAAAGATCCTGCAGTCCAATCCCCTGCTGTGTGGAGGGACACCTCTAATTAGATCCAATTGTTTAAGGTCCGGTCCCACCTGGCTCTGAACAGTTCTAGGGATGGGGGCATCCACAGCTTCTCTGAACAGCATTTCCCACTCTACGTGGGAACTCTGTAACACCATCTTTTAACAAAATCAGTGCCCCTTAATAAAAGAAACCAAACCAGGCCTCAAGTGTAGCTAGTATGCTTCAGTCCTGAGCCACAAAGCACTGGGAATATAAACAGTGGTATGCAGGCAATTTAGTGTGAAGGTGGAACTGCTGTTGAAGGTGTTGAGTATGTGTGTGGCTCCACGTGACTGATTTCTTTCAGGTGTTTGGTGGGACTCAGCTGGATGATGATAATGGTCTTAATGTGAATGTGGTACACTGACTCCTGTAAAAGGGATACGGTTGGGTATTTATGAACTATAACTTTCTTTTTTTTTTAGTTGCAGATTGAAATATCATGGGCAGAAAATAGTTTGGATGATGTGTTTTGCCAGCATATTTCTGCAATTTCAGTTTTAACAATGGATAAATGTAAGCACGTGGGACGTCTGCGACTGGCCCAAGATCACTCCATTCTCAATCCTCAGAAATGGCATTGCGTGGACTGCAATACCACGGAATCCGTGTGGGCGTGCCTCAGCTGCTCGCACGTGGCGTGTGGAAGGTACATCGAAGAGCATGCACTAAAGCACTTTCAGGAGAGCAGCCACCCGCTGGCATTGGAAGTTAACGAGCTGTACGTTTTCTGCTATCTCTGCGACGATTACGTGCTCAACGACAACGCAACCGGTGACTTAAAACTCTTGCGGAGTACGTTAAGCGCAATCAAGAGTCAGAACTATGAGTGCACTACTCGAAGTGGGAGGACTTTGCGTTCCATGGGTACCAGTGATGATTCCTACCTTGCACACGGGGGTGCCCAAGCCACGCTTCGGAATGAAGACAGGATGTTCACGGCTCTCTGGCACCGACGGCGTGCGGTCCTTGGCAAAGTGTTCAGATCGTGGCTTGAGTTGACACCTACTGGAAAGAGGATTTTGGAAGAAGAAAGACGTCAAGAAGAAGCAGAGCTAAAAAGGGACAAAGCTAGGAAGAGAAGACAAGAACGAAAGCGTGAGTTGAAAGCAGAGATGGAAAAGATGCCTCCAAGAAAGAGCAGTCGTTTACAAAATCAGTTCAGAATGTCCTCAAAACCAGAACCCTGCCCTCAAAAAACATCACAGAACATGGAATTTTTGGCAGAGTTGAAAGAAACATATACCTCAGAAGAACTGAGATTGAAAAAAATAAGTGACTCTCCAATTAAACGAAGGCCTACAGTGACTCCTGGAGTAACAGGACTGAGAAACCTGGGAAACACATGCTACATGAATTCTGTCCTGCAGGTATTAAGTCACTTACTGATTTTTCGAGAATGCTTTTTAAAGCTTGATCTCAACCAAACTCAGGAACTGCTGGCAACAGCAACCAATGGTAAAACAAGATCTTCGTCTAAACACCTGTCAATGTCTGCCTCAATGTTACACGTGAATGAGAACCAAGAGAAAGTAAAGGGATCATATTCTGTGAGGCGGCCTAGTGTGTCCTCTGGATTAAGTGGAGGAGCATCAAAAAGTATGGAACTTATTCAGCCCAGGGAGCCCAGTTCAAAGCATATTTCTCTCTGTCATGAGTTGCATACTCTATTCCAGGTTATGTGGTCTGGCAAATGGGCACTGGTGTCTCCTTTTGCCATGCTTCATTCTGTGTGGAGACTAATTCCAGCCTTCAGAGGGTATGCCCAACAAGATGCTCAGGAATTTCTCTGTGAACTTTTGGATAAAGTACAGCAGGAACTGGAGACTACAGGGACCAGATACCCAGCTCTCATCCCTGCTTCTCAAAGAAAACTTATAAAGCAGGTTTTGAATGTGGTTAACAACATTTTTCATGGACAATTATTAAGTCAGGTATGTTTTATGATTACTTTTTATAAGGTGTTTAATAATTTATAGTTCTGGATTTAGTCTAGTCAGTCAGGGATGGACATACTTCAAAGGTTTATACATTTATAGCTGTTGAGGGAGGATGGTGAGGATATATTACACAGTTTCAGAAGAAATATTACATAGGTTGAGTAGAAGCCACCCTGTAGCCCTCCCGCTACCAAAAACTAGGCCGTTCAAACCCAATACACCTGTTAATCATAAAAGTCTTACATTTGTTATTTTGAAACACACTTTTCCACCTACTGAGAAATACTTGTATTTGCTGTTAAGCACCAACTCATTTGAAGGAATGAAGAATTTACAATTTCAAGTATCTGGCTTATCACTATAGTGCTACTAGATAAAAGGTGTTAAGGAAGGTTAATCTAGTGTAAGTAGAAAACTGATTAGGTAATGGATGTCAAACAGGATATCATTTCACTAAATAGCTTGAATTTGAGATTGACTGCCAGTGAGTCATGATTTTATGTACAGAAATACTAATACTTCTTTTCTATTGCAACACAAAGATACAGAAGGCTCTGTCAACACAGGAACCAAATTTGTGGGGTGGAGGCAGTGGTGGTTCTCCTTCTTTCTGCATGATTTTTTTTTTTTCCCTATTCTCAGCTCCTTGTTAAGTATTTCAGTGTGTTCACTGCAATTATGCATATCCCAACAGTGTGTATAAATGTCTGAATACTGACTGAACAAACAAATTCTTGTTTCTGTTGAATTAATCTAAAAACTAACCACATTGCAGCAGGAACAGAAGTTGGGAAGTTCCTGGCTCCTGGAATGGATGTGTAGTATACATGAACATGTTAACTGAGGGAGTGTGGAAGCATTTGATGACTATTGTGTGTAAAGAAAAGGCTTAACACAAAAATGTCTATTCCTGGTATTCTGGCTATTTGATTGATGGGTTAATGTTTTAATATGTAAAACTGGAAATCCAAGTGTTTTTTGACTAAGGTAGGATTGTTTACTGCTACGATTCCTGCAAACTTCATAGGAAGGTAACAGGGTTGTTTGCAGCATATGTCACCCTCAGTCATTTTAGGTTTTGTGAAACTACTGGAAACTGCTAGATCTATCAATAAAACTGGATCACCAGCTACCTTCTGCCTGGCCCAGAGTACGAGCACTTCTGTGGCATACTTCCTTTCCTTGGGTACTACATATCTTGTATCTGTGTTGCACAACTGCAAGTGTTTAGTATATTATGTCATTAAAGAGTTTTTTGTTTGAAAATTCCATTCCTCTCCAAAAGAGCAATTTTGCCAGCAAAATAAGGTTATTTTTTTAGGAATAGTGACAAGGTTTCCTTGCGTTGCAAACCTCCTTACAGGATTCATTGCTTCAGTAAGAATTTTCAAGGCTCTAAAGACACAGCATCATTTCAGTAACAACTACTTTCACATATTTTTAGCTTTATATGGAGAGGTTTGTGACTAGAAACCCTCCCACCTTCCTGAGACCAGGAGAAGAGTAGTGAGAATTCACTAATGAGTAAACTAAAACAAAACCAATACAAAACAAAGAAAAACTCCTTACTTCCACACTGTTGAGTAAACCAGAAAGGGAATTAGGCAGTTTTGAGGTGTCCTCTGACTTCTGTGACTACATACAGCTCTTACTGCAGCTGCTCCATGTCTGTGTGCAGAATACAGCCTTGATCAACTCAAGAATGCCTGAAGTGAGAGGAGCAAGAAAAAGAGTATTGAGGCTGTTATCTAGTAATTTCTCCCTGGCTCATTAGGCAGTTCCCACAGACTGTTCAACACTTTACCCCTCCCAGTGTTCCCTTTGTCTTTTGCCACTCCTATTTTTTTAGTTTAGTCTTCACTTGTGGTTTTGAACATGATAAATATTATAAGGAAAAGGCAAGCCCTGAAGATTTAAATTCCTTCCTTGTAAAATATATTCAGGTCATCTTAATGATTTAGTCCCTGGTCTTTGCACATGGAAAGATGAACTCTAAAAACTCTGTTAGGCAATTATTTTCCTTTCCTCAGTAAGATTCCTACATCATGATTTCACTAGGCGTTTGTCAGAACTGCTTTAATGAAGTTAACAGAAGAGGCAAGAAAACACCCATGCAGGGCTGGAAAAAACCCCCAAACTTCTTGCTATGTCCTTGCATCTTGGACAGTGTTAGCTCTTAAAAGCAATGAGTATATGTTTAGTCCTTACAGGCTTAACTTTATCTGCCTACAAGATAAAGTAATACTGTGACAAACACAGTAATGAAAATAAATATGTTATACTGTGACAGTATTACAGTTTCTCTCTAGAAGATAATTGGAGCTGTTCCCAGCTGCTCTTATTAAAAATAAGACAGGATTTTATTCTAGCATGTAAAGTTATATCTTACTTCATTGAAAAAGGGGAATTGGGAAGCGTGTTTCTGTGTGCAGTTGCCTTCCATTTTAGAACCCCTAAAAGTTGGTAACCCCTAAAAGTAAGTTACCATACTTACTGGCCATTTGTACAGAAAATATAAGTTCAAGATACTTGATTCTGTGAGATACTCAAGTGCCATGAAGTCAATCTTCCTGACCTTCAAACCTCAGGAATACCGTGAACTACTCTTGACAAAGAACACAGAGGATCCCTTACAGTGCTGATAAGCTGTGTGTTTACTTAGGTATCACATTACTTTCACATGTGCAGCTCAACTTTCCCCCCCTTCTTCTAGTTCTAATTTAACTTGAAGGGAAGTCATAATCCTGAGTTTGCCATCAGTCTGTTGCTATTGAAGTGCTGCCTGGATCAGCACTAAGTGAATTTAGGATCTAAGATTAAGAAAGCAGAGAATTGAGTGTTTGAGAATCTTGTGCAGATTACTTTTCGATAGCTCGAAAAAGTTTTGGGTGATGTCAAAACAATTGAACATTTTATATGAGGTAGTTGCTTATGTTTTGCTATTTTCTGTGTTTTGCTATTTGCCAATTTAAAGTTTTCTTAATCTGCTGCTTGAAATATTTTACTATTTTATGGAGTATTAGACTAGGTAATGGGTAACTCCAGGAACAGCATGAGCAAATTGCCTCTGTTTTTTTATTCTATGTTTATTCTAATACCTGCTTTAGGATTTCATCTTTTTACTTTGCAGTACTGTGAAACTGCAATACCTGGTACATCTAAGAGAAGATCTGCATTGTAGGTGCAAAACCCTTCCCCTCTGCTCTGTCTTCATATGCTAGTCTTCCTGCAGTGATGGGAGAAAGTGGCTTATACCTCTCAAACCCCTTGGGACTCTGAGGAGATCCCAGTATATCTATTAAAACCCTAGTTGTTTTCAATCCCTCAGTGCTTGTACTCTTGTGGAAGGTACTTATTGTCTCCTGCCCTCAGTCCTTCAGTGGGAAAGGAGAAACTACTGTGCTGTGAACTCATGTGGCAGTGGTAAACTGACCCACACTGGCTCACAGATCTCTAAAGTACACTTCAAGAGCTGAAGTACGTTAGCTGTTGTCTCAAGAGTTTTTTGGCTTGTGTTTTTTTGAATGCTACCAACTAAATAGCACAGTACGCAACACTTTTTAAAGTATCTTTATTTCAACTTTGTCCATATTAAGCAAGGAAGGGGACAGGTGTGTTTCTAAAAATCCAGAAATTGAAATAACAAATTTTATTGTGTGCCACATGTACTCAGAAATCATATGAGCAGAAATTCTTGTACAAGAATAAAATCCACCTTGAGCTTCCTTCTCCGGGCTGAACAGTCGCAGCTCTCTCAGCGTTTCCTCATACGTCAGGTATGTCCAAGGCTTTTCATCATCTTCCTGGCCCTTTGGTGGACTCAGTCCAGCATATCCATGTCTCCCCTTTTTTCTGGGCACTGGGCCCAGCACTTCAGCTGTGTGGGGGCTGAGGAGAGGGCAGGGATCACCTGCCTGGACCTGCTGGTGATGCTCTGCCAAATGCAGCTCCAGAGGCTGTTGGCCTCCTCTGCCTTGAGGGCACGTCTCTGGCTCCTGGACAGCTTCTCCCCCAGGTCCTTCTCTTCCCACCCAGCCTGTACTGGTGCCTGGGTGATTGCTGCCCAGGAGCAGGATGTGGTGTTTCCTTTTGTAGAGCTGCTTAACGGCCCTGTCCTGTTCCCACTGGGTGGCAGTGCCCCCAGCCAGCCTTGCCAGCCACTCCTCCTGCTTTGTGTCATCTGCAGACTTCTCAGAGTTCAGAACAATTGGCTCCAATATTTTTTATAGCAATGCCTGGTAGGAGCTAGCTTTTGATACCTCTGTGCACACTTAAAACTTCCTAAGCAGTTTGATAACTTCCTGGTAATTTTTAAGATGGAATCTGAGCAAAATGTTTCCCCCTGCTCCTGCTCAGCACGGCAGAATAACAGTGTGTAGTGATCAGAGAAACGAATATGCCAGGTCTCAAGGAGTGAAGTAGGTTCTAACCAGTGTAGTATGTAAACTATTCTTAAAGCATATTTCAGGACAGATTGTCTGAGAAAAGGGGAAATGTGATTTTTGAGTTGTTTGAAAGCCTTCAGTTTTGGGTAGTATGCTGTGAGTTAGAGTTTGGGGGAGAATGCTGAGGGTGATCTGTGTGCTGCTGGGTATTAAGTCTCCCACTGAACAGACTGTTAGAAAGACAGAACTTGAGGCAGGTAATGGGACAATTTGCACTTAAACCGGTTGATGTCATGGATACTGATTTCTATATTTTGGTGTTAGGCTTTGTGCTTTTGTGTTTAGCCTGACCTACAAAATGATTGGCAAGTTTTTTTCCAACTAGATGAAAGTAACATTTAAAATTAATCTGTAAGAGGTCATTGAATCAGAGACTACAGTTACCTGTGTTTATGCTTTATGTTATTCTGCTAAATAGATAGAGATCATTTTGAGGATACTGTATGCTTATCGCTACAAAGTTCAGCTGGGTTTTTTTTATGCTGACTGTCATATGAATTCTGCATTTTAGCTGTATTCCAGAGATTCCCTTCAACTTCAATTACTTTCCTGTGCAAAAATTGAGTTACTAATCATTATATATATGTCTCATCTAGTGAAAGCACAAAAATGGGACTGGCTATTTTACTCTTCTTAAAAACGACAAAGGAAAAAAAAAGAGTTGGGGCAGAGGTGGTTGAGAGTTTTCTTTCTTCCATGCAAGGGCAGGGAACATGGGCAAAACAGTTGATGATGAAGTTGGCTTTTTCTGCAGCAATATGTTAACTATTTTCTTTGGCTGCATTTACACTGAGTGCCATCCAGGGCAGTGGCTGTCCGTCACGTTATTGTGGCCACAATGATGCTTGTCTGAGTAGTCTTCGTGCTTAGCTTGAATCAGGCAATTTGATCCAGCTCTTTTCAGTCTGGCCTTTGGCCCATGATTGAATACTAAGCTTTAACCAAACAATTGTATTTAGTACCCGTGTTTCAAGGCATGAGAGGGTGGTCAGGGCAGAACATAAGGTAGAGATTTCAGACTAGTTAAAATCTGTAATTTACTTTGCTTTAGCGTGAAATTTTCATCTGCTTTTCTATAAATGACAGCATTAAAGCTTCTTAAAATAGCAATTCTGAATTATAATGGGTAGAATCAAAACTCTGAATTTATAATCATAAAGACAGATATCACTGACCAGATTGCTAGAGTAGACTCACTTCCCTATTACTGTTGTGCATACTTACGCTGTACAAAATTACACTGGACAAATGCGTAAAGTTTTTGCCCTTTGAGTTCATGTTTGGGGTTCGTCTGGTGTTTTATAAAATCTCCACCAACTTTTGAACAGTTTTTACAATTTCTGCCCCTCTCATGGAGAAAGAAAATCTGGGTTGCACTGTGTGAATGATAATGGAGTTTGAGATAAAGGAGTCCCATTTAGGACAGAAAGAAGAGTGATGGGAATGTCACGAAGCCAATGCCAGTGGACAGGCCAGTGCAGATGAATTCCACAGAAGGCTGGGAATCCTCCTGCTTTTTGAGTAAGCCAGTTGGTAAGCACAGGCCTGGCTAAGAAAAACACTTCCACCCTTGTTGCAGCCGTGCTTGGCTGTCCTTTCCCACCTCGTCCGGGAGCGCACAGGGGCTGATGGGCTGGGCCCGCTTGCCCGGGTGTGTCGGGTTACTGCGCTGTTGGCAACTGCAGAAATCCCAGAGTTTAGCTCTGCTGCAGTGAGGACTGCCTTGGATTTGAGGAAATCAGTGCAGCTGTGTTTCAGTACAGGGTTTTGTCCCCACAAATCAGCTTTGCTCACAGTTGCATGACGAGATGAGAAGCAGATTTATTACATCTGTTTGTGTTCTTCAGGGTTTTTGACTGGCAAAAATTGGAACCTGGGTCTATTATTCATGTCTTTTTCTCTGGGATAGTACACATTAGCTAGTTGGGAAAGAAGATCTTAACCTAGATTATTAATATAATACACTAAACTTAAAACTTCAGAATGTGTTAAAATTATCTGTATTGAAGTCACGTGTGTTCTACATCCTGAGCTCCTTAATCTTAAGTGTGCATTCATGTGCAACAAATTCTTACATAACTCATCAATTAAATAAACTTTTGGCCCAACAAAATTACCCATTTGTACAGCAGAAATTTATTAGTCATTCTGGGTTTAAGCTGGAGTGTGATTGAACTGTGGCCAAACATACCATTTTGTCTCCCATGTCTAGATTTCAGCTCTGAATTACTAATAATTTGTGGTTTTGAAACGTTGCCAGATGTTAGCACTTGCAAAAGACGCTCCTGACAGTGTAAATTAAAACAGAAGAATCTCCTCTTTTCTGCCATGTAAGTCTGAGTTTTGTTTTCTAAGAACAAGGCAGTGGCATTTTTATTTTAGAACTTAAAGCAGTTAACAGCTTTCCTAACTGCACTGCTGAATGCTCATGCTGGGACACAAATCCACATGTGCACTCGGTGGCTAATGCAGAGATGGAGTACAAAGCTGTTGTAGCTACTGAGTGCAGTTACAAGAACACCTAGGAGGAAGATCCCATGAGGTGACAGATAGGTCCTTATATAAAACAGAGTGCATAATTACCTAACAGCAAACCTCCAGAGGAAGCAAAGGAGCATCTGAACAAAAGCGAGTGCACTTTCACGTTTGTGTAGACTTACTAACCAAACTGAAGGAAACTGCACCAAATTTATGTAGAAAAGCAGCAGTACAAAGGGGTCCCTGTGAAATAACAATCTTTGGATGTCACATGAATTTTAATTCCTTTATTACTATGTCTTTGCGTTAGTTGTTCCGACAACTTGTGGTATTTTCCTAAATAGGAAGCATGCAACACCTAATGTGTTGTCTTTCCAGCTTAGAAGAGCTACTGCTTTTAACTTATTTTCCTAAGTATTGAATGTTATAATAAATTAATTGTCTCCTGACTGTAGTATCTGCATTTTCCAGGTTGACTCATTTCACTTCTTTACATTTTATTTATGTTGTCTTACTGCTTGTCCTTTCCCTAGTGTGACGATGGATCCACTTACTGAAAGAAGAAATAAATTATTTTTACCTGTTAATTTTTCTTTGAAGAAGTGTGCTTCCTAATCCAGGCTTCCCTGGAAGACTTACAAAGTAAGAAGGATATGACTTTAAAATCCCCAGCTGTTCATTTTTTTTTCCTTTTGTCTATGTGTGTGTGTGGTTTTGATTTATTTCGATTTATTTTTAAATTAACCTATATTATAATTTCTCATGTAAATTTTCCTTTTTGAGAAAAGACTCCTGAGACTTCACCAGCTGCTTTCTTTTGGACAGTCCCAGACAGAACATTTTGACACTGTTTTTGTTTCTCAGTAAAACATAAGAACGCTTACTTGTTTGTGGTTACAGTTTTGGACATGCTGCTTCAGAGAAAAGAAATTAGGTGTATCATCTCTGTTGTTAAATGACTTTGTCTTGTCTTTGGTTACCCTTGGTTATCTCTAGGAAAAAAAATCTCTTTTTAGAGCTATGTTATGGTACATGTTTAGCAAAGTACATTTTTGAGTGTAAGCAGCTGGTGAAATGTCTTTTTTACAGGTTACATGTCTTGCCTGTGACAATAAATCAAATACCATAGAACCTTTCTGGGACCTGTCCCTGGAGTTTCCTGAGAGGTATCACTGCAATGGCAAGGAGATGTCGTCTCAGTATCCATGTCTGCTGACAGAAATGCTGGCCAAGTTTACAGAAACTGAAGCTTTGGAAGGAAAGATATATGCATGTGATCAGTGCAACAGTGAGTAAAGGCAGTATGTACTCATGCATACATTCTCTGTGTAAAATATAAACTGACAGTGCAAGTATAGAAGTCTTAAAAGTATATTGCAAACAAAGACCTTCTTCTTATGTCCTGCTGTGGTCACTTGACAGCTGTTACTTGCCCCCTAGAAGATGAAATTGTTCAAAAGATGTTTTGAAGTGTGATGCTTCATTTAGATACAGTTTCATGACACACTAATGGGGTTTCTAGTACTCCCAGATGAAGAAGCCATCAGCTTTTTAAATTCAGGTGGCTAATGTAAGTGACCACAAGTATTTTTTCTTGCATCATAAAATAATCGTTGCAAAACGGCTCTCAGAGCGTATCCTTTTTAAGGAGGCACGTACCATAAATATTTAGGTCCACACAAATTCTGTGGATAAATCTTAGACTGAAATAGAAGGCTGTTACCAAGATTTGTATTGTGTAACTGTGTGTTTGACCTCAGCAAAACGAAGGAAGTTTTCTTCTAAACCAGTTATACTCACAGAAGCTCAGAAGCAGCTGATGGTGTGTCGGCTACCTCAGGTTCTCAGATTACACCTTAAACGGTTTAGGTAAGTAGTACCACAACAAAAAGTGTTGCAAACTGACAGATTCAGTCTTGCTCTACCATTGCTTAGGATTAATGTGTTTCAGCATCAGTTTCATTTCCCTTTACTAGTATGGTGAGAAATAGTTACTAGAAATTTCTTTTTCTTGTTCACTTGAAACATCTGTAAGATATAAGTTTAAGCTTCAACTTTTAACTTACTGGATTTCAGATACTTGCTACTTTAGTACCAAAGTTATTTTATCCTTGTTTTCAATCAAAACCTACTAACCTTGCCCTGAACTCTATTGGTAAAAATGAATCTTGTGGTAGAGTAGGATGCTCATAATCACTAATGCACAAACCTGGACTGTATTCAGTGGAAGTCTCAGATAACCATCCTGTATCCAAATACATAAATACATTTAGCCTCAGAGAAGGGAAGTGGACACTGCATCTCTGTGAACTCATAGCACAACATCAGTACCATCTGTCCCTTGCACAAAGGAAACTGAAAATGACATAGAATAAATGAGAAATACCAAAGAGGTATAACAGGTGGGAAATACTTCCTACTCACCACTGCGCAGATCTTAAGATAGATCTTCTTTCAGAAGATGGCAACAGTAGGTGCTGCCATAGGCACATTTAAAAGGTCTTGAAATAAAGAAGTGAAAGAGGAAGCTTAGAAAAAAAGCAACCCTATCATGTATTTTGTGCACAGAATAATAGTGAAAATATTATGTTGTGTTCAAACATAATTCAGAGTGCTGTGCTCTTTCCATTAAAAAGCCATAAGTTTTCATTTGATTTCACTTTCCAGGTGGTCAGGACGCAATCACCGTGAGAAGATTGGTGTACATGTTAGTTTTGACCAAATGCTAAACATGGAGCCTTATTGCTGCAGGGAATCCCTCAAGTCTCTCCTGCCTGACTGCTTCATCTACGACTTGTCCGCTGTGGTCATGCACCACGGGAAAGGTTTTGGCTCAGGGCACTACACTGCCTACTGCTACAATTCTGAAGGAGGTAGGAACCAGCTGGGAAATGAGCAGTGAGGGAGAAAGGGGTGCTCCTAATTCTAAACTGATACAAAGAGTGCCTTTTCTCAAAAGCAGAAGAGAATCAATTGTAGCTGATCTGCCTGAAATGAGAAGTGCAGCTCTGTAGACCAACAGTTCAGTTTTGGTATTGCCTCATTAAATGTGTTCTAGCTATAAACTCTCTTGTAAATCTGAGGAAGCTGAGCTGGGCTTTTAAAACATTGAGGTAAATAAACCAGATCAACTGAAACAGATTACTATTTGTACACAACTCATTAAAGGGGACCAAACACTAATTAATTATTAAATATGATGCAATTACTTAAAATCAGCATCCTGATGACTTTTTTTTCCTGGTGTATTTCCTTATTTCAGGATTTTGGGTACACTGCAATGATTCGAAACTCAACATGTGCACTATGGAAGAAGTATGCAAGGCTCAAGCCTACATTTTGTTTTACAGCCAACGACTTACTCAGGCAAATGGACATGGTAGAGTCCCTTGTCCTAGCACAGCTGAAAGTCAGCAGCTCACAGAATTAGCTGGCTGTTCCATGGACAACAGTAGCAGCTAATCCAAAGCCAGTTAACTGTGTGTATGGTAAAGGTTTAAATTGTCACAACTGTGTATTTTTAAAAGGAAGTACAGTATTGACACAGTATTGTACTTTTTCAATGTTTATATAGTTTTGTATTAGTTGAAGTACTCTTTACAATGGTTAGCAAAAGTTTTTATTGACAATAAGTAACTTTCAAAGTACCTAGAATTTCAATACAGCTATTTTTTTAAGGAAGAGATTGCTATGTGCATTTAACTTTTACCTCAGGCTATTTTTTTAAGCTGGTTTTGTATTTTGATAATATTTTTGAATTGGTTTAGAAAATTTACTTCAATGGCCAACTGATATTTGTCTGGTTAATTTTCTGTATATGCTTGTGTACATTTTCTAGTATAGTTCTAATGATACCGTGATTCTTACTGTCTTGCAGGAATTGCTACTAGGTCTTAGAATATTGACATTCACCAGCAAGGAATGTTAAAACACGTCAGATAGTAACTGAATTTTTTGTAGGCAACTTTCTGTGAAATTATTTTGCAAGTTTGAATGGCTATACTAAAGATACATTGATAGAATTTCTTAAAATCTGAACTTGAGGAAATAGAGCATGAAGTTATTTTCATGTAAGTATGTAAGAGGAGCGTTTAATAACACAAGAATGTATCTTTATCAAGACTTGCATGTTTTAGCCTTAACAAACCTGACAACTTAAAAACTCAAGTGCCAAATTCAAAGTGATTTAACAACCAGGGGCTTTTTTATTCCAAAAATTTTAAAAGTTTTCTTAAGCAAACAAGTAAAAAACTCAGTAACCCCCCCAACAATAAAACCACACTTACTCACCCCACTGTCACTGCTACGAGAGCATTAGCATCCCTTTTCTTGAATTGGACCAGCTTACTTTAAGCTGCAGCAAGCATTGTCTGTCTCAGTCATCCCTGAACAAACAGCTGATGAAAAGCAGCTGCAATGTTTGCATGAAAGCATTCTCAGTCTGGTTTCATTACCCACAACTGCTGTTCCTTATACTGCATGGTCCTACCACTAGCATTAACAGAGCTGTGCAGTGAGGAGAATTTAACAAGCAGGAATTATCAATCCTCCACATACAGTAGTTAATGCCAATTAAATTTTAATTGTGAAGTTATTTTGTGTAAGTCCTATGCAAATTGTTACCTCATCTTCTGCGAAGTTTATACCTCAATAAAATGCCTTGAAATGGACAGAAAAGCGTGTGTGTACTGGAATCAATTCCTACATTATCGTTACATTTTTAAAAATTAGATTTTGTCTAACAGGAGTTAAGGCATTAACTGTACAACTGCTTTGGCCATCTGTCAGTGATTTAACAGCTGGTTTTGCTATCATTGCTGTTTCTGAAAGATGCCATATTATAGCAAGCACATAGCGGCCTCAGATCTCAAACTTCTTGGGCTTGTGCTCATCCTAATTAAGTGTGCAAACCAGTTCGTGTGTTGGTTTGGGGAATTTGTTGGTTGGTTGGGTTTTTTGTGGGTTTGTTATTGGGCTTTTTTTGCTTTTTTCTTTTTTTAGCCAAAAGCCACGTGCTGAAGTGAGTGATCTGACAAGTGTACCTGTTATGGCTGTTCAGTCTTTCAGATACTTTCCTCTGCTGTCCTGGCTGGTGGAGAGATGCATGGAATTTAAACACCTTTTTCTACTTGCAGGTAGTTCAGAAAATTTGCCATTTAGGCTTCTGATACTTTTTCTTCCTCCAAGCACATCTCTTAGGAGATCCATAGGGGTCTTCAGAGACCCAAGCATTAACAGAAGAGTCTGTCTTTGGACACGTAGAGAGCAACTTGGGTGTGAGAGTTAATTAGTCTCGATCACCACTATTAGGCACATTCTCAACTTAGGTC
The DNA here is from genome assembly GCA_013400635.1 of Hypocryptadius cinnamomeus. Lineage (NCBI taxonomy): Eukaryota > Metazoa > Chordata > Aves > Passeriformes > Zosteropidae > Hypocryptadius > Hypocryptadius cinnamomeus. Next base: position 14,066 of record VYZP01077460.1, on the reverse strand, counting down.
CCTTAGAAGGAATCTTACCCTGCCATCTTTACTAGAAAGATTGCCTAGGCTGTGCTTCCAGCTATTCCCCTGCATTGCAGCAAAGATTGCTAAGTCTCAAGGCTTTCTCTGAAAGACATCTTTAGCTCTGCAAAAGCAAATCTCGCTTTCTTCCCATTGCTCCTCTTGGATAGAACAAGAGAAAGGGAAGAGAGAGTCCTAGTCCTCCAAATCAAGGCAGTGGGGAGGGTAGGGATGATTAGTGCTGTCCACCACAAGGATGAGCTAATTCAGGTGCTTTTCTCTACAGCTTCTGCTTCAGTTCTTAGTATTTAACTAGTTCAGGTAGTAGCTGTGCACCCTTTAACCAGATTAAGGCTGTTGGCCTTTCTTGCCATAAGGGCACGGTACTGGCTCATGGACAGCTTCTACCCCAGGTCCTTCTCGGGGCAGCTGCTTCCCACCCAGCCTGTGATTCCTGCCCAGGAGCAGGAGTGCTGATTCCCTTTGCAGAGCTGCACGAGGTTCCTCTCGTCTCATTTCCTGGGCCTGTGCTGCTCCCCTTGTGTGGCAGTGCCCCCAGCTGGCCTACCAGCCGCTCCTCCGGCTTTGTGTCATCTGCAAACTTGCTGAGAGATCACAGGGATGCGGCACGCAGGCCAAAGCAGCCTCGCTTTAAACTGGAAAACAGTACCAGTTTCCAGTCCCAGGTGGTAATTGATTTCTGCATCCTGACAGCACACACCTTCACTTTTCTCTAGTGGTAAAGAAGGCTTCTATAGAGCCCTCTCCCATTTAAGGGATTCAGAGATTTAGCATAACTGAAAGAAAAAAAAAATGGTAGTTTCAAAAACTGGGGACACAGGCAATTCCAAAACAACTAGGTAAAAAATGTATTGTTCATCTGAACTGCTGACTAGCCTACACAGCTTGTGGGTTTTTTCCTTGAGCCCTGTACCTTTGTAAAAGAAGGGAGATGTAAGCTTCAGTAGAAATGCAAAGCAAAGCTAAAATGAGTATGACTTTAAGTTATAAGAGTTGGTACCGGTCATGGCAAAAACACAAGTCAAAAGTGATAAAAGAGTCACAGCAGAGTTGTCTTTTTTCTTTTACTTTAAAAATACTGAAACATTCAAAATTATAAAAACAGAAAAGCCTCTTGAATCCTTGTAGAAAAAAAAAAAAACAACTATGCATAAGTCTTTAAAAAATATAACCTGCTTCAGAGCATGCCAAGCTTTTGGCAAGCTACATGTCTTTATCTCTAAACACACCTTCGTGAAAGTGTTTGGACTGAGGAAAATGTACTGCCCACCTCCCATGCTGGACAGCTGACTGATGCTCCACAGAAGGCCAAGTACCAACAGTGCATAATCCTGGGAAATAAACAACAGGGAAAAGCCTTACTCTCTTTTTTGAGAAGGAAGTAGGATTTGGCAAAATTTCTCTATCTCCACAAACACCAGCTGTAAAAATCAAATTAACAAATTCCAGTTATGTGTACACATCCCATCATTAAGTTTGCATACCATCTTACTGTGTTTTGGTACTGTTCTGAAAGTGATATTTTGATACACTGAAGCAAACATGACACAACCACATAGAGTCCTTGTAGAGCAGTTTTCTTGCTAGAACAGGAACTCCACTTGCCTCCCCACATGCCCTATTTCAGCCTCCCCTTTGAAATGCTCTGGTTATACTCACCCAGCTGTGTTTGCTGTACCCACCAGCCCTGTCTTACCCACATCTAAGAGGAGAAGCATGGTAGTTGAGTCTAAAATTAGGACAATCGTAGGCTATGCCTTCATCAAAAGGACACGTCACTCAAGGTCAACTGTACATACTCTAATGCATGTACAAGAAACAAGACCCTGTCTTCTGAGTATCAGACAACAGACCTCAACATCTGGCTCAGAAGTCTTTTGGCAAAGTTTTGATTTTCTTAAGTGACAAGAGCATGCTTCACTTACCAGACAGCATGGCCAGGACTTTTAACACAGCAGCAGGAAAAGGCAGCCTGAAGAGCATGAGAGCAGTAAGAAATTAATTTATTTTAACTTCTTTTAACTTCTTTTAACACTTACAGCAGCAGGAAAAGGCAGCCTGAAGAGCATGAGAGCAGTAAGAAATTTATTTATTTTAACTTATTTTAACTTCTTTTAACACTTCAGCAGCAGGAAAAGGCAGCCTGAAGAGCATGAGAGCAGTAAGAAATTTATTTATTTTAAGGAGATAGAAATAGGGCTTGCCTTTTACACTGCCAGGCAGGAGGATGCAGGAGGGCCAGCAGCACAGGACGCTGGGATGCAGATACACCCAGTTAAATTTATGGGCAATACTCATCACGCTCTGCAAGTATTTTTCTGAGTCATTTCTACTTCAACTTGTTACACATGATTATCAGCCTCTACGTGTGAATTAACAAGCAGCCAGCAAATTAAAAAGTTTAAAGAGGCCATAGTCCAAACTAGCTCTGCTAGTCCAGGTCTATTATATTCAGGTAAAAACAAAGGAAAGAAAACACATAATTGATTTGTAAAACCAAATGTTTTTAAAGTCACTGTCAGTGAAGTTAAGAAAGCCTTAAGCTGTAGAAACAATACCAAGTCCCACTGAGCTACTACTAAACAGGCACCTTCTAGAGAGAAAAGTCTGGAAATTGCCAATAAGCAGGCAAGAAGTAAAACAATTTGTCTTGTTTCTAGCGGACTTTGTACAAAAATAGGTGGCTGGAAACCAGCCAGGCTACAAGAACCTGCTTGTGTCACATCAAGAAGTGCAGAAGAGTATGGTCTTGTTAGCATAAATAAAAATAGCAGCAGCAATGTGCCCAGCACAGATTTCTTTCAAGTGCCAGCTTTCACTTTGCAATGCACAAGCACCCACACTAGCTACTGTTTCTTGGGAAGCTGAGACACACATAACCACACAGCTGCATAAATTAAAATTCATTGCTGGGATGCTAAGATTCCCAAACAGCAACAGCAGAAATACACATTTGAGTATCCCATTTCATCCATTTGTGCAAGTTCAAACAGTACTGAGTTTGAACAATACTTGTAATTGGGGTAAAAACCCCACCAGTCTCTATTATTTTTAACCTGTAGGCAGTTTAAAATTTTTAAACTGTAGTACTTGACACTGCTCCCCTCTAAATTGCAGCTCACATAGAAAACAACTGATATTTTTAAGTTAATATGAACTCTTCTATAGAGACAGGCTGTGACTATAAAGGAGCAGGTGAAGGGTCTGTTTTCTAAGCACTCATGTTTAAGGCACTGTTACTGGCCTATTAACAGAGCTGTCATTTTTATCACCAGTAACTACTGAAAATTTTAATATGCAAATAATGAGGTAAAGATACAGCATTGGAAGACATATTGCATATAGGCCTGCAGAGTCATGGGATTCAGTTTACCTTTACAAATGAGATTCAACAGTCAGATTTCACTGCAGGAAGTCAGACAAATACTTTTTATGTCGAGAAAACATCAAATACTCCAGATTATTTTGTCTGCATGAAGTAACTTTTAACACTCAAAAAGAAATCGTTTCCCTTGTCCCCACCACTTGTGCAATCCATTGTGAACTTTAAAAAGACAGGAAATCACATGAAATTTGACTCTGTGCAAGAAATTTGACTCTATGCCAGTGGCAAAGATTATGTAGGCACATACACTAAAACTGAGTTGACTTCAGCCTGAAGCTGCATGTTGATGCCACCAGCAGCAGAGAGCACCAGCTGCATTTGACATGTTCTAATATAGCTAAAGCCTAAACTAAAGACTAGCATACTCAAAACCCTTACCACACACCTTTACTGCAGTTGTCACATTTTGTCCTGTAAAGTGTGGATGACTTCTTGCCCTGTATCCCAGCACTGACAAGACTATCTAAACAAGCATGAAAGGCCAAGTTTCATATGAAGGGTAAGACAAGGTCCAGTTTCAAGACAAGAAATGGCAAATCAAGTTTGTAAAATATTTAATAGAGCAGTTTCCCAGTGGACTCCTGACCAGAATCATAACCAGACTTCTAAAAAGTATATATTTTTTCAGATTTGAAAATTTATCTTTATTTTTTACAAAATGGATTCCAGGAAGTTTAAAAGGCAATATCATAGAGGAATTGGGGCGCAGAAATCAGGTGTAGTCATTCAAAGCATTCAAGTAGGAATATGGTCATATAAATATTTGAAAAGCATCTTTTATCATAAATGTTCAGAACAAAATGTATAACTCATTCCAAACTAAAAATTGAGCTTTATAGCACGTATTTCCCTGAACAGAAAAAATAAGTAACTTTTGAAATATTTCTAAAGGCCTGAAAGCTTTTTCCATGGTTAGTTACAATTAGAAGACTTGCCTTAGATTAAATTCCTTCCTTTCCAAATACGGAAAGTATTAACATCAGTCCACTGTTAAAACAGACGATGTGTTGCAAATGAATTCTGGTATAGTACGTTCCAAGACAGCCCGCAGTAGAAGGTGCTGAGGCGGCTGTGAGTTAGTAGTCGTCTCCCCTGCTGACGACCTCCTTGCAGGTGGGGCGCAGCAGGATGGTGTGCTCGAACTGCGCCGTGTAGGAGCCCTTGATGTCGCACAGGGGCGGGTACGGGTCCACGATGCCCAGGTCGCACAGGTTCTTCAGCGCCATCAGGTATTTGCTCTCCCCCAGGCGATCCAGCCACCGGCGGCAGAAGGCGAGAGTACCAAAGTTTTCGTTGATAACGTTTAGCAAGTGTTTCGCTCTTGGAAGCCTTGGAGGGAAGAAAACAAACAAGAATGTGTTGGGGAAGGAAGGGGTATCACCAGCATGCATTCACTGCAGAATTAAAACACACCAACTAAGAATAAGGTTAGACTGCAAGGTCTTTTCAGACTGCCTACATCAACCACATGTTCTCTTTAGAAAATAATGTGCACTCTCCTCCTGCAAAACAGACTGTGAACCTATCTGTAAGCTAAACTAAACGTAGGGACTAAAATCGCTATTAAAAAATAAAAGGACATTTCATTTTATAAAGAAAACCAGAATTCTTCCTGATTCAGAGTGGTCAGTAATCTGAACTAATTTTGGCAGAAGCTTGGTGGTTCAAAATGCTGACTTTTCACTTCTGAAGTCAAATACTCAGTAAGCTTTTTATTCATACTTCTTACAATATGAAGAAATTGGGTAAAATAAAAATATAGGTTTTCTAAGACCTATATAAAAAATATATTTATAGGTCTTCTAAGAACTAAGCTTAGTTGCAAGTCAAGCAGTTCCTTTGCCATCTTCAGTCTAATTCTTCCCATCCTCTCTCACATTCCTAGTATGTGCTATGGAAAAGCATGTCTGCCGGCTATGTTTCTGACCAGAGTGGTCTTTGTTTCAGAAAATATGGTGCACTTCTAGAAATGACAAAATGCAAACCTAGTGAAAGTAAAAATGAGGAATTTCTTCATTTTACAGCAATGCACTAAAACAAAAAATCAAAACTCTCAAAATATCCATAAAATAAAACAGCACAAATAGCTTAATAGATTCTGGGAACAGCAGTAAAACAAAGATTGCGGCACACAACCACAGTACAGATACTGACTAAAAAACCCCCTATACATTTAATACACAGTGAATACACTATAAATATAATCTATCTGTAACTAATCATTAAAAAAATAATAATGGTAGGAAGATTGTATTCTGAAAACATATTTTCTCCATTTGCAGTTTCTTGGAAATAATTCTGTATTGTTCCACATTAACAGTGTATTTTGTAACAATATTGCTTGTACTGCCCTTCGAGTCCTCTGACAGCCTTTTAATTAGTGAAGAACATGCACTGTATCAAATTTGAATCCCAAGGGGGTGGTAGCTTTATCAAAATACACCAACAAAATCCAACCTTATTGGCACGTGCCCGACATCAAAGTTCTTCATGTAATGAGAACACTCCATATCATCATGAACAACGCCTTTTCCTGTGCTGCCAAAGGTTTCTATAGCATACACTTCACCTTCCTGAGGAGAGAAAAAAGGAACATGTTGCAATATGAAAATGTGACATTGTGTCATTCTGACAAAACATCTCAGTATTACACTTCTGAATACAAGTAATTGAATGTGAATAGATTCAACTGTAAATCAATGAAGATAAAATTCAGCATGGAGATTTCACACATTAGAGTTACAAGTATCTCCACATCATCAACTATTTATATTAGCAGCATTTGATTTCAAGCCAGAAGCACCAATATGTTTCTAGTCACAATTTCTCAAAGTCCTTGCAGTTAAAACATTGTCAAGGCATACATCTAACATAGCTAAGAAACTACATTTGCTAACTGGAAGTACTTCTCCTATGCTATTCAGATATAAGTCCTAGGAAATACATAGTTTAGGCATAGCAAATAGATGTTGATTACAGACACTTACTGCACTGATGAACTTTCTGCCCAATTTCTGCAAGAATTTTCTGGTAACAGGTGCTAGTATATACCCTTAACCTGCTCATTTTCATTCCACAAGATGAATTTCTTCAAGAAATGAAGGTGATATATATCTGCAAGGGCTTTATTAAAATTCTAGCCAAGAATATACTGAAATGCCATTATATAAACTCATTTCTGCCAAGTGCATTCACACATCCTTAACAGCAGGACTGTGATAGGGACTGAACAAGCTGGGCATCAAACACTGACAGACACTAGGAGTTGTACAGTTTATTTTATTAAGCTACTTTTAATGTCACCAGCCCAAAATAAGAAGCCATATGAAAAGCAGTAACAGGCATCAAATTCAAGACAAACTCTTGAAGATATCCCTGAATATTCAACTGACTCATTTAAAAACACCAACCCTCAAAAAGCCCCATACAGTGCTGCCACAAGATTCACTTAAAACCCAGTTTTTCTGAATAAGGACCATCAGAGGTTCAGTTAGTCACAAAAAACTCCCTGGATTGCAGTTTGAGACTATAATTAGCACAGTACAGCAAGACCTTGGCTATGCCCCACATTCTTCATTGTCAAACTCACTGTACTTAATGATGTAGGATTGTCCTAAGTAACCTACAGAAGCTGAAGAAATTAAAAAATGTCTTCTCCCCAAAACCAAACCATTAACCAAGTCAAACTAAGAAGAACACGCAAGTTTTTCTATCTTCTTTTTCCAATACTCTTAATCCCTTTGCACAGTCTTAGATAAGTTTAAACTTTGTCTTTGTGTGCACATCACAGGTCAACAGCTATGATACAAGTTGTGGGTGGTGAGAGTGAGCCTACCTCAAAAAAAAAAATCCTGTCCAGACCACACCTGTGCCTATTCAGCTCTTACAAGTCTTATCTATCCTAACAGACTTACTGGTGATCATTAATGATGAGGCTTAGAATAAAATTAAAAGCTTCTTCATCTTGGTGGATGGTCTCATCACCCATCTTTTATATCTTATCTCATTAGAACAAGAGCTTCAGTGAAAATGATGACTAAATCTCAGGCTCCATGTATGAATACTGCCTTCCCAACTGGTACTTTGTCACACCATGTACAGCCATTGCCCTTCCCCTGCTCCAGAACACTATCCAAACAACATCTTTCAACTAGCCCCTCACATTAACTACAAATACACTTAATTACTTTGTATCTGCAGAGAAAAACTACATTGGAAGCTTTTCAAGAAAAATACTATATCTATCAGTACTCACAAAAAGTTATCCAAAACTACATTTCAGATGTATTTATCAAGAATTACCTGAGTGAGAGAAGATTTCATTACAGAAGAAACAAACAAAGAGTATGATTGACCTGCAAGTCATTCAGGAAAACGCTGATTTCCTGAATTCTAGTTCACCCATAAACATTAATTTCTGTCCTTTTCCATGTTCCTAAATGCAACATTCCAACACTCCATTTAATAACATATACACACTGAGAAATAAATATGAGGAGTTTCAGTAATATTACTGTGGCATTCAGATTTCAACAGTGGTGGGTTTCTTTTAGTTTGTTTGGTGGTTTGTTTTTTAAATAGTAGTGTTGCAAGGCTTCAGTTTCAGGAAGTGCTAGATACCTGAACACTCCAGGGCTAAAATGAAGAAGCCACTGAGACAGAACTACTCCTGTACAGGAGCATTACACAGTACAGCAGTTAGTCCACTGCAATTATTCACCAGAATCACAAAAACTACAAATCAAAAGTGCACAGAAATACTGTTCTTGCAATGATACTGGAGAAATTTAACAGAAGGAATAAAGAACTCAACTCACCTCCATTCTTGTGGCTTCTCCTCCTTTCACAATGGGTACTGTTTTTCCTGCATGTATCCTATACGGCCCAATGGAGTGTCCGTTCAAATTGCGGATTGGCTTCACTTTGGAAGAGAACATTAATATTACAGGCAATTTCCTAACAAATGGTAAACCCTTTAAGGCAGTTTGGTTTGTTATCCCATATTAAAAGTGTAATGGTGAGTCATCATACTGCAGAGGAACCAAACACAGAACTATCCACATAGCTTGTACAAACACCAGCCACGACCCAAGTTAGTTTTGTATGCTTCAGCAAGGCTTCACTATTAAAGAGCAGCAACTCCAACAGTAATAAAAGCTTATTAATAAAGCCAAGCAGCAAGTATCAAACTATCTGTACAGTTCAAAATTGCTGTTTAGCATTCACCTTATCGTCTTATCCGTTAGAGACACAATACTTGCAAGTGTAAGCCAAGAACGTTTCTCCAAAGGAAAGGCAAGCCAGCCATAAACATGTATTTATGCAAGACTCATACCATACTTCCAGCAGAAAAGTCTTCTCAACATCCTATGCTGAAATCAGTATTTATACAAATCTATATACAGGCACACACTTCTAAAACAACTATCCCTATATGAAGAAAATAACTTGCCTTGGTATGTTTTGCCATCAATTTCAACTTCATAAGACTCCATAACTTCTTGTATGGCCTCTCCCACATCACAGAGACGTACATCTATTCCAGCACACTGAAAATAAATGCAAATATAAATGGAAAATAATCACAACATTTACTGAAAAAGACTTTTTAAATTACTTACATAAGGCTCATACCTTTATTCCAGTATTTGTGGCATCCTTTACAGCTTGTAATAGTCTGTCATATTTTGGATTGAATGTGACTGTAAAAGCACAGTCAATAATACGACCTGAAAACAGCAGAAGTCAGTTAGCTTCCTAATATGTGCATTGAAGAACATTCTCAAGGTTTTAATTAATAAATGAAAACTAACCACTAATATGTGTTCCAAAATCTATTTTGCAAATATCATTGTATTGGAGGACTGTTGGATCTCCAGCATTGGGAGTGTAGTGGGCAGCACAATTATTCAGAGAACACCCCGTAGGAAATGCAAGACCTGCATTTAAACCATTTTCCTTTATCAGCTTACGTGAGCAGTCTTCTAGTTTTTCACTGAAAGGCAGAGGGGAGGGAGGAAAAAAAAAAGAACAGGACAGTTGTCATTAGTATTTCTTATGACAACTTCAAATAAATCAATGCAAGAACAAAATCTCAGAAAAATACTAAAGCAAATGTTTTTATATCAAATCAAACTATTTGTATGCTAAGTAGACAGACAACCTTAGGTTGAAAAACATAGGCACAACACAACAATCTTCAGCTCTTTGTGTTGTTTCCTCTACCTTTTCTTGGGCAAAAATCAGTCCTTCTCTATTGTCTTTAATTTAAGTTTAAAATATTTATCCTTAAAAGCTACATTTAACCCATCCTTCCTGAACAGCAGAGGTTAGACAACCAAAGTTTAGGCAAATTAAATGCATTCTTTACAATTACAGTGATTTAAAAGGAGGTGGGGAAAAATGAGGTAAAGCCTCTTATTTATTAAATAAACTTTGATTATAAAAGGACCTTTTTTTAAAAAATTGAGTGGTAACTATGATAAAATAAAACCTTGTGAGACTAGCATTTGTTTTTTGGTTTTGTCTAATCTCAAGGTGCTAGCTACTGCAAATCACAAATACACATCCAACGGTGCATTCTCCTTCAGTGTCAGTGAATGAGGTAAACTGCAGCTCACTGCAGTGCACCAAACTGATTTTAAGAAAGCCAGAGAAATATGAAAAAAGAGAGCATATTTTAATCAGCAAGGCCCCACAGTCTGAGGTACTTTAGGAAGAACAGTCATGTTTTGAGAAAATGACTGCTATACAGCCAAACTGTATAATTCACTAAGACAGATTTGTTTCACCCAGACTAGTGAGCTGCCTTTCTTCTACTTTCCCTCATGGCACATTATGTCTTTCTGTTATCCTTGCACAGTTACCTTGGGGATCAGCTCTCATTAGCTCTCTTACTATCCTACTCTTGTCAGCACAGTCCTCAGTCACACCAGGCTGAAAGCACCTGATTTTGGAAGCTAAACTGTTCTGGATCAGTGCAGTACTTGGACAGTAGACATTCAATCTAGATAAACTGAAGGACAGAAAAAGTAATAGTTGGAAGAGTCACAAAAATCAGTCCAGGCTAATTCTTTCTGTAAACTTATTCAAACTCATGTTCATCTGAATCCATTTACTCAGTTATTTCTTACTAACTGAGAATAATAAAAAACCCCACTGTGTTTCCACCAGAAACATCAGTCAGTGAAGACTAAAGAGACTCCAAACCTTCCTGCCCGGGACTGAATACACAGCCACACTGGTTTTATGCCTCCTTGCCCAGTCCCCAGCACAGACTGCACCTCACTGCCCACATGGCATTTCATGACATTTCTGGCAAGCAGCAGCAGCAATGCTGCTATTGCTGCTTCTCCTAACACCACTGCAGAGTACCAAGGGTACTGAAATCTAAATGAAGCATATAATCAAAGTACATGAACATCATGGAAAGCTTAGTTTAAAATTCAGTATAATCCCAGGCCCTGTAAAGCTGCATAAGCTAAAATGCAAGAGGAAACTTAAAAGGAAATAATTTGCAACACTGATTGTGTACCTCAAACACAAATCTCCGCAACATTCATTACACAGTGAATTAAGCACACAAAACTGAGACTAAATCTCTCCTCCTCTGGAAAATGAAGAAAAATCTACAGCAGAGGTCTTCCAGAAGATGTGTGTCCTCACCAGATTTCTATCATTGTCATTCCAGGTTTTATCCAGCTCATAACGTATTTCCTCACTTGTCTGTGTGCCTCTGCAGCCTCCCGAAAATCATTCCAGATTTCCTCACTGGCTTGGTCTAGTGCTTTCTTTTCTTCACTAGTTGTTCTCCAAGCAGCAGTTCGCCTTGAAAATAAAGGACACGTTTCAAACAAGTTACTTAATCACAGCAGTCATTACAACTTCTGTCTAAAGCCTGCAAAGTGTTTATTAACCAGTCAGGTCTACATTCCCCTGTGTAAGAAAAGATCCTGATTTATACAATTTTCAGAATAAAGGAAGCCTATTTAAAAAAAAAAAAAAAAAATCTATCAGTACCACAGACTCACAGACTAGAAGCTGTGAAAGGCAGTAACATCCTACCAAAGGCTCAGACAAGCAGGGTGCTTGAGGTATGCCCAAGTTTTCAAAGACACAGAACGGGAGTATAAAATTCATATTGATGCCTGAAATTCCACCTTAAGTTTAGCTGGGCAAAAAAACCGCAACAGCCTCCACTCGTGCAAAAAGTTGATTTTTTTCACAATCTTATTCATTCAGACAGCGTTGTTCCTGTACAGAGATGAACCTCAGCACTGTATTGTGGCTGCTTGCCCCAGAAACTGTTGCTGACACAGACAATAAGCATCTCCAAAACGTAAGAGCTTGCAGTTCCAGCATTATTTTCAGTCACGCTCAGAATATTTAGGTAATAACACCTAACACAGTGCATGCTAAGTATGACACATGCCAGAATGTTACTTTCTAAATGGGCTGGATGGCGAATTAACATTTGTTACAGGAGAGCACCACTCATTCTGGCTCTTTGGTAGGTTCATAGAACAAATACATAAATATTTTTAATACAGGATTAAGTATAAGATTAGCTTTGCATATATTCTGTATTATGCAAAAATCCAATACAACTAAGGTTCCACGAAAGCAAACAAACAAAAACATAATTAAAGTACCCCAAAAACTGTCAGAAATTAGCTACAAGACTACTCTGACTACAAAGTAGAGATAACCCTTTAAATGGTGAAGCTGCAGCCACATAATAGTGCAAAAAACCCTAGTGATGACTCAAAGAACTCTGTACATGCTATGCAAGACAAAAACTACTAAGAACAATACACAGCTACACATGCTGGCATGTGGGTCTTCAAAGAAAATGGCTGGTGGACAAGATGGACCAAAGATGCTGAAATACACCGATTTTCAAATTTAGAAATTAATGCAAATGAGCTGATTCTAAGCAAACAACTGAGTACACAGAGTGTAAAGGATTAGGTTTTGAAATCCAAAGGTGTAGCTTTTTACCTGTTTCATAGACACATAACTTAGCTCCACTTCAAGTTTTCCTTACAGCCAAAAAACAGGTACAAGTGAACCAAGAGACTATGCCCTTGAGTTTTGCTGCATTTTGAACTAAGAATATATACTTGCATGTAAATTTATAAGTATATATATTTATACTGAGTATTTCAAAAGAGTTGAAAAGATAAAGGAGGATAACAGGCTATTCCATAAATCTTTCCCAGGATGATCAGAGGATACAAAATACTTTTTATCTCCTTTTTCTTGTTTCCATTGAACTTTCCGCTCCTTTTCAGATAAAAGTGCAGAGCAGAAATCTCACATTTACTTTCTGAGCAGTTTCTTGCTCCAATAGCAAGCATCACACACACTACTCTTACAATTTGCCTCAAAATTCTGCCAAAAAAAGAAAGCAACGTGCTGTAAAACCTGGGCCCCTGCACTGCCACTAGAAAACTGGACTTCTGCCAGCACAGAAGTCATTGAAGATGGAAAAGGTGCACTGCAGAAAAACACTGGGGACAGAGACTCAAAGATCCTTTCAGACTGTTCTGGATTCCAGCAGCAAACACCCCTTGGTAGCAAGAATTGCTGACAGAGTCTGGGCAGCTGCTCTGCCATCTGTCACAGACTTGAGTGCAAACTCCAGCAAACTGGCAGGAAGCCACCCTCACTCTGTCTTACTCTATTTCAGCACATAGTCACTTCACACAAGTCAAACGGGGGACAGAACCGCTTCTACATGTAAAAACACTGTGTCAGACCCAAAGTGTTTTGCTGAAAAAGCTGCACTCCTGCCACCTGGGAGCTCGGGAAGAGAGGCAACAAGAATTTCTGCTAGGGCCTAAGCACTTCAGGATACATGAAAAATCAGTTGGTCAGATGAAGGCCTCAAACCAAACATGAAGTCCTCCCACAGGTACATGAGCTAAGAAGATTTTTTTTTTCCCCTGATGTGCTGCCTGTCACATGTCAGCTGAAGAAATTCAACTCTTGCTCCAAGCCACTTGGTCCAGCTTTTCACTCCAGTTCACAGCCTGCAGTTTTCACCAGTAGAAATTTTTACAGGATCACACTGTGATTTAGATTATAGTGATCAAAGAAATCCAGAAAAGAATTTCCCCAGATTATCTTCACCCAGATAATCCAGTCATGCTGGAGGGAAGGGATGCCATCCAGAGAGACCATTACAGGCTTGAGAGATGGGCCTGTGTGAACCTCATGAAGTTCAACAAGGCCACGTGCAAGATCCTGCACCCTGGGTCAGGACAATCTGCTCACAAATACAGGTTGGGTGAAGAATGGATTGAGAGCAGCTCTGAGGAGAAGGATTTGGAGGTGTTGGTGGACAAGAAGCTCCACATGACCTAGCAATGTGCACTCACAGTCCAGAAAGCCAAATCATACACTGGGCTGCATCAAAAGCAGTGTGGCCAGCAGGTGAAGGAAGGCGATTCTGCCCCTCTACTCCATTCTTGTGAGACCCCACCTGGAGTACTACATTCAGCTCTGGGGCACCCAAGGTAAGAAAGATGTGGAGCTCTTTCAGTGAGTGTAGAGGAGGGCCATGAAGGTGATCACGGCTGTAAGCACCACTCCTGTGAAGGACAGGCTGCAGGTGGGGCCCTGCAGCCCGGAGAAGAGAAGGCTCTGGGGAGAC